>JBAIZL010000005.1:222871101-222998601 GCA_036971475.1 Prosapia bicincta
ATGATTTCATACAACAGCTGATTTTATGTTATAGGTTATGTTGTAGAACAATTGTTTTAACTGAATAGTTATGTTACCTAATTTAATTTACATTACTAAATACAAATTCTTGAATTTTGTAGTCCATTACGTTCGGTGAATCTTAAATAATCACTCAAACATTAGTCTATGACTATTATAACTTTAAATTTTGTAAATTTGTTAAAACTTACTGAGACAGGACGTTTTCGATCGCTATGGGGCGATCTTCAACAGTGTCTTCTCAGTTCTGTCTTGACAAATTTACAAAATTTAAAGTTCGGAAGGTCATACACTATTTTTTGAGTGATTAATAAATGAAAACGTTATTAATAAATATTTTATCAGTTGGTAAATATATTAATTTATATTTCAATAAATCTAACTACAAATAATTCATTGTAATGATAATGGGATATATTTTGTATTCCAATTTTTTAAATTTAAACTTCATTAGACGCATCAGACACTTTTTAAGAACTGATTTCAAATAAATTCGTTGAAAAAAATTTGTATTTAGTAAATTTGTCAACATCGAATAAAGATTTTCTATTGACTACATTCTTTCAATAGTAATAACATTAAATATGTTACAATAATAAAACCTGTATTAACTCTTAAATTAACCGTATTAATTTCTTCAAAAGAAATATTTACTTCCGTGTGCGTCCCACTGACTGCCGCTTTGTTTTTGGTTTTTTCTATTATTTCTTCTATTTTTGGTTGAGACGTCTACATTGTGGTAGTAATTTAGGGCTCCAAAAAAATGGTGTTGTTTACATTTTAATAGGCGTTTATTTTTAACGGAAAATAACAAAATTTCTCATTTATAGCTTTCCATCTTTATATAGTAGGCCTACAGTGTATATATTAAGTTATAACATTTCTTCATCGCAGCAACAAAACATATAGACATGTTTGTGGAAAATGTTTAGAGATAGAGGGAGTCTATGTGTCACTTTGATCTTTCTGCCTGCAATATTCCTGTTTGCCAATTTCATTCCTGCGTGACTGTTCACTTCGCGCATTTCAAGGTCGTCGACTTGAGTATGTTTACAAGTTAATAAGCCATTTCGGTTTTTAATATCCAATTCTTGTTACCGAATAGCCTACATTCAATTAGACATTTATTTGCCATGAAGCTGCAGCTGTAGTTGTAACACCAGACGGGGGATGAGTTCAGCCCGCAGGTGTTCCGCCACAGATTCAATTCGCTAAGGTCAAACAACTGTGCTTAATTAATTCCTCTCGACAAAAACAACTAAAATATTTTTCGAAATTAATTGATATCGGAGGCAGTGCCGAATGGAATCGTGTTTTTTCGATATTTGCGAACTAAAAACAAATAATGTTAATGCACCCGATTATATAAAAAAATTCAAACACTCACTTGAAAACAAATAAATTCTAAAAATAATTACGACAAATAAATGTTAGTTTAGATATATACAAAAGTTAAAGTTACTAAGATTAAACAAGTAATATACACAATTACTACTTTACGTCAACAAAGAAACATTTTATTGCAGATTATTTTTATTTTATAACTACATTTAAAATAAATATGTATATACATATGTCAGAATAATAATATTAAGTAGCAAAATGGAAAGAGAATTTTCTTGCAATTTTCTTTTTGCTTTCTATGTATGGTGTTGCACTATACTTTTTGTTTGTTACTATTTATACGCTGCCTTTTTTCGTTTTTGCATTGTGTTGTAGTATCTTTTCGCTTTCCTTTCGCATTGTCCGTTTGGGAAGCAAGGTTCGATACCGTTAATTCAGTTGGATTGTTTATTTTATTCTTTTCAATCAATTTTAATCCTAGAAAGATATTTATATATTGTGGTAACCATGTTAACAATTTAAGGTTGCACAATGGATGTTTCGACGACAACCAGATGGGAACAAAATATAAATTTATTTACTGTACGTCTTTGAGAAATAAATTTCTAGCTGTAGGAAAGTTGGCTCAATGCCAAAGACCTAGACTTCGAGCATGAAGATACTCAGTTCGAATCAGACCTAACGCCTCAAATTTTATAAGTTAATTACTGAATAAATACTTGAAAAAACTGCATTAACATCAATTGTCATCCACCATAGGATAAACGAAATGTATTTGAACTTGTTTGAATGAATAAAAATGTATTTTATTAATGATTGAAAATTTGTACAAGTATCAGGAAAGTGTGAGCTAATAGAAGGAATTTAGAAAGGCAAAAACGATCATTAATTTTTACTGTTTTTGGGGTAACTCTCCTTGAAGTCATGCCCAAAACGTATTCATATAGAACAACCAATTTTTATTCCTAAAAGAAGACAGTTATAGCTCTTTGATCATTCTATTAGGTTGGCAGTGCTTAGTTACGTTTTATTTCAGGGAACTTTCCAAGGACCATATGTTGCTGATTTTACGTTCAACTTGAGACGTGACTGTACACAATAAGGAATTTACGATTGAAAATTTGTACAAGTATCAGGAAAGTGTGAGCTAATAGAAGGAATTTAGAAAGGCAAAAACGAACATTAATTTTTACTGTTTTTGGGGTAACTCCCCTTGAAGTCATGCCCAAAACGTATTCATATAGAACAACCAATTTTTATTCCTAAAAGAAGACAGTTATATCTCTTTGGTCATTCTATTAGGTTGGCAGTGCTTAATTACGTTTTATTTCAGGGAACTTTCCAAGGACCATATGTTGCTGATTTTACGTTCAACTTGAGACGTGACTGTACACAATAAGGAATTTACGATTGAAAATTTGTACAAGTATCAGGAAAGTGTGAGCTAATAGAAGGAATTTAGAAAGGCAAAAACGAACATTAATTTTTACTGTTTTTGGGGTAACTCTCCTTGAAGTCATGCCCAAAACGTATTCATATAGAACAACCAATTTTTATTCCTAAAAGAAGACAGTTATAGCTCTTTGATCATTCTATTAGGTTGGCAGTGCTTAATTACGTTTTATTTCAGGGAACTTTCCAAGGACCATATGTTGCTGATTTTACGTTCAACTTGAGACGTGACTGTACACAATAAGGAATTTACGATTGAAAATTTGTACAAGTATCAGGAAAGTGTGAGCTAATAGAAGGAATTTAGAAAGGCAAAAACGAACATTAATTTTTACTGTTTTTGGGGTAACTCTCCTTGAAGTCATGCCCAAAACGTATCCATATAGAACAACCAATTTTTATTCCTAAAAGAAGACAGTTATAGCTCTTTGATCATTCTATTAGGTTGGCAGTGCTTAATTACGTTTTATTTCAGGGAACTTTCCAAGGACCATATGTTGCTGATTTTACGTTCAACTTGAGACGTGACTGTACACAATAAGGAATTTACGATTGAAAATTTGTACAAGTATCAGGAAAGTGTGAGCTAATAGAAGGAATTTAGAAAGGCAAAAACGAACATTAATTTTTACTGTTTTTGGGGTAACTCTCCTTGAAGTCATGCCCAAAACGTATCCATATAGAACAACCAATTTTTATTCCTAAAAGAAGACAGCTATAGCTCTTTGATCATTCTATTAGGTTGGCAGTGCTTAATTACGTTTTATTTCAGGGAACTTTCCAAGGACCATATGTTGCTGATTTTACGTTCAACTTGAGACGTGACTGTACACAATAAGGAATTTACGATTGAAAATTTGTACAAGTATCAGGAAAGTGTGAGCTAATAGAAGGAATTTAGAAAGGCAAAAACGAACATTAATTTTTACTGTTTTTGGGGTAACTCTCCTTGAAGTCATGCCCAAAACGTATCCATATAGAACAACCAATTTTTATTCCTAAAAGAAGACAGTTATAGCTCTTTGATCATTCTTTTAGGTTGGCAGTGCTTAATTACGTTTTATTTCAGGGAACTTTCCAAGGACCATATGTTGCTGATTTTACGTTCAACTTGAGACGTGACTGTACACAATAAGGAATTTACGATTGAAAATTTGTACAAGTATCAGGAAAGTGTGAGCTAATAGAAGGAATTTAGAAAGGCAAAAACGAACATTAATTTTTACTGTTTTTGGGGTAACTCTCCTTGAAGTCATGCCCAAAACGTATCCATATAGAACAACCAATTTTTATTCCTAAAAGAAGACAGTTATAGCTCTTTGATCATTCTATTAGGTTGGCAGTGCTTAATTACGTTTTATTTCAGGGAACTTTCCAAGGACCATATGTTGCTGATTTTACGTTCAACTTGAGACGTGACTGTACACAATAAGGAATTTACGATTGAAAATTTGTACAAGTATCAGGAAAGTGTGAGCTAATAGAAGGAATTTAGAAAGGCAAAAACGAACATTAATTTTTACTGTTTTTGGGGTAACTCTCCTTGAAGTCATGCCCAAAACGTATCCATATAGAACAACCAATTTTTATTCCTAAAAGAAGACAGTTATAGCTCTTTGATCATTCTATTAGGTTGGCAGTGCTTAATTACGTTTTATTTCAGGGAACTTTCCAAGGACCATATGTTGCTGATTTTACGTTCAACTTGAGACGTGACTGTACACAATAAGGAATTTACGATTGAAAATTTGTACAAGTATCAGGAAAGTGTGAGCTAATAGAAGGAATTTAGAAAGGCAAAAACGAACATTAATTTTTACTGTTTTTGGGGTAACTCTCCTTGAAGTCATGCCCAAAACGTATTCATATAGAACAACCAATTTTTATTCCTAAAAGAAGACAGTTATAGCCCTTTGATCATTCTATTAGGTTGGCAGTGCTTAATTACGTTTTATTTCAGGGAACTTTCCAAGGACCATATGTTGCTGATTTACGTTCAACTTGAGACGTGACTGTACACAATAAGGAATTTACGATTGAAAATTTGTACAAGTATCAGGAAAGTGTGAGCTAATAGAAGGAATTTAGAAAGGCAAAAACGAACATTAATTTTTACTGTTTTTGGGGTAACTCCCCTAGAAGTCATGCCCAAAACGTATTCATATAGAACAACCAATTTTTATTCCTAAAAGAAGACAGTTATATCTCTTTGGTCATTCTATTAGGTTGGCAGTGCTTAATTACGTTTTATTTCAGGGAACTTTCCAAGGACCATATGTTGCTGATTTTACGTTCAACTTGAGACGTGACTGTACACAATAAGGAATTTACGATTGAAAATTTGTACAAGTATCAGGAAAGTGTGAGCTAATAGAAGGAATTTAGAAAGGCAAAAACGAACATTAATTTTTACTGTTTTGGGGTAACTCTCCTTGAAGTCATGCCCAAAACGTATCCATATAGAACAACCAATTTTTATTCCTAAAAGAAGACAGTTATAGCTCTTTGATCATTCTATTAGGTTGGCAGTGCTTAATTACGTTTTATTTCAGGGAACTTTCCAAGGACCATATGTTGCTGATTTTACGTTCAACTTGAGACGTGACTGTACACAATAAGGAATTTACGATTGAAAATTTGTACAAGTATCAGGAAAGTGTGAGCTAATAGAAGGAATTTAGAAAGGCAAAAACGAACATTAATTTTTACTGTTTTTGGGGTAACTCTCCTTGAAGTCATGCCCAAAACGTATTCATATAGAACAACCAATTTTTATTCCTAAAAGAAGACAGTTACAGCTCTTTGATCATTCTATTAGGTTGGCAGTGCTTAATTACGTTTTATTTCAGGGAACTTTCCAAGGACCATATGTTGCTGATTTTACGTTCAACTTGAGACGTGACTGTACACAATAAGGAATTTACGATTGAAAATTTGTACAAGTATCAGGAAAGTGTGAGCTAATAGAAGGAATTTAGAAAGGCAAAAACGAACATTAATTTTTACTGTTTTTGGGGTAACTCCCCTTGAAGTCATGCCCAAAACGTATTCATATAGAACAACCAATTTTTATTCCTAAAAGAAGACAGTTATATCTCTTTGGTCATTCTATTAGTTTGGCAGTGCTTAATTACGTTTTATTTCAGGGAACTTTCCAAGGACCATATGTTGCTGATTTTACGTTCAACTTGAGACGTGACTGTACACAATAAGGAATTTACGATTGAAAATTTGTACAAGTATCAGGAACGTGTGAGCTAATAGAAGGAATTTAGAAAGGCAAAAACGAACATTAATTTTTACTGTTTTTGGGGTAACTCTCCTTGAAGTCATGCCCAAAACGTATCCATATAGAACAACCAATTTTTATTCCTAAAAGAAGACAGTTATAGCTCTTTGATCATTCTATTAGGTTGGCAGTGCTTAATTACGTTTTATTTCAGGGAACTTTCCAAGGACCATATGTTGCTGATTTTACGTTCAACTTGAGACGTGACTGTACACAATAAGGAATTTACGATTGAAAATTTGTACAAGTATCAGGAAAGTGTGAGCTAATAGAAGGAATTTAGAAAGGCAAAAACGAACATTAATTTTTACTGTTTTTGGGGTAACTCTCCTTGAAGTCATGCCCAAAACGTATCCATATAGAACAACCAATTTTTATTCCTAAAAGAAGACAGTTATAGCTCTTTGATCATTCTATTAGGTTGGCAGTGCTTAATTACGTTTTATTTCAGGGAACTTTCCAATGACCATATGTTGCTGATTTTACGTTCAACTTGAGACGTGACTGTACACAATAAGGAATTTACGATTGAAAATTTGTACAAGTATCAGGAAAGTGTGAGCTAATAGAAGGAATTTAGAAAGGCAAAAACGAACATTAATTTTTACTGTTTTTGGGGTAACTCTCCTTGAAGTCATGCCCAAAACGTATTCATATAGAACAACCAATTTTTATTCCTAAAAGAAGACAGTTATAGCTCTTTGATCATTCTATTAGGTTGGCAGTGCTTAATTACGTTTTATTTCAGGGAACTTTCCAAGGACCATATGTTGCTGATTTTACGTTCAACTTGAGACGTGACTGTACACAATAAGGAATTTACGATTGAAAATTTGTACAAGTATCAGGAAAGTGTGAGCTAATAGAAGGAATTTAGAAAGGCAAAAACGAACATTAATTTTTACTGTTTTTGGGGTAACTCTCCTTGAAGTCATGCCCAAAACGTATCCATATAGAACAACCAATTTTTATTCCTAAAAGAAGACAGTTATAGCTCTTTGATCATTCTATTAGGTTGGCAGTGCTTAATTACGTTTTATTTCAGGGAACTTTCCAAGGACCATATGTTGCTGATTTTACGTTCAACTTGAGACGTGACTGTACACAATAAGGAATTTACGATTGAAAATTTGTACAAGTATCAGGAAAGTGTGAGCTAATAGAAGGAATTTAGAAAGGCAAAAACGAACATTAATTTTTACTGTTTTTGGGGTAACTCTCCTTGAAGTCATGCCCAAAACGTATCCATATAGAACAACCAATTTTTATTCCTAAAAGAAGACAGTTATAGCTCTTTGATCATTCTATTAGGTTGGCAGTGCTTAATTACGTTTTATTTCAGGGAACTTTCCAAGGACCATATGTTGCTGATTTTACGTTCAACTTGAGACGTGACTGTACACAATAAGGAATTTACGATTGAAAATTTGTACAAGTATCAGGAAAGTGTGAGCTAATAGAAGGAATTTAGAAAGGCAAAAACGAACATTAATTTTTACTGTTTTTGGGGTAACTCTCCTTGAAGTCATGCCCAAAACGTATTCATATAGAACAACCAATTTTTATTCCTAAAAGAAGACAGTTATAGCTCTTTGATCATTCTATTAGGTTGGCAGTGCTTAATTACGTTTTATTTCAGGGAACTTTCCAAGGACCATATGTTGCTGATTTTACGTTCAACTTGAGACGTGACTGTACACGATAAGGAATTTACGATTGAAAATTTGTACAAGTATCAGGAAAGTGTGAGCTAATAGAAGGAATTTAGAAAGGCAAAAACGAACATTAATTTTTACTGTTTTTGGGGTAACTCCCCTTGAAGTCATGCCCAAAACGTATTCATATAGAACAACCAATTTTTATTCCTAAAAGAAGACAGTTATAGCTCTTTGATCATTCTATTAGGTTGGCAGTGCTTAATTACGTTTTATTTTAGGGAACTTTCCAAGGACCATATGTTGCTGATTTTACGTTCAACTTGAGACGTGACTGTACACAATAAGGAATTATTCTTTACACATACAACTAATAAAATTATTATTTAACAGGATGGTTTTGGCGAATCAATCTTTTATGGAAGTCTAGTAGAAAGAACTTCAAATGCAGATAGCGTCTAAACGAATCTGTTCACATCGTTTGATAGTAGGGACAATTCAGGTACCTGATCCTCCACATGTGATCCTAAGGCCTATATATTCCTCGTCACAGAGCTTTATATCGCTACAATAAGTTTACATATATCCACGATTATTGTCTATTCTTTGTAGGCAAAAATAATCATACTGTTTGGTCGTCTTACAAATATGCACAAGTAATATACAATTTTTTTATGAATCATTTCTACTTAAATCAACAAAGCAAAATTTTATTTTAGTTTTTTTTAAATTTTATAGTTACTAATAATATAAATAGGTATATACATATGTGAGAATAACTATATATGTGGCAAAATAGGAAAGCAAATTTCTTAGCAATTTTCCATTTTCCTTTCTGGTGTTGTGGTATTATTTTTATTTGTTACTATTTATACACTTTATTTTTTTCATCGCTTGCATGGTGCTGTAAAGTTTTTTTTTTTTAATTTTCCTTTGCATTGTCCGTTTGTAAAGCAAGGTTCGATAAACTTAATCAAGTTCGTTTGTTTATTTTATTTTTTTCATTCATTTTTAATTTTAGAGCATTATTTATGATATTGTGTGGTATGACAACAATTTAAGGTTGTGCGATGGAAGTTTTTCATTATAGATCTTTGAGAAGTTTATTTCTAGCTATGGAAAGTTGGCTCAAAGAGCTTGCTAGAGCGCTACCCTTCGAACATGATTGAATGAATAAAAACGTATTTTATTAATGATTGAAAATTTGTACAAAATATGTATCAGAAGAGTGTGGGCCAATAGAAGGAATTAAAAAAACTACACTGGGATTGGCCGACACAAGTGAGTACTGTATTTGAAAAATAAATGTTTTAATAAAACCTATTTAATATAGTTAATAATAAAAATGGGTAATTAATAGAAAACCTTCTTCACATACTGAAAAATTTATTGGATATAAATTTTACTCAACGAATTATAGTATAATGTATTGGAAAATAAATAAACTTATAACATTTCAACTTGATAACAAAATAAATCACTATAGCCTACGTGTTAAAACAGCTGTTCTACAACAATCATTAATATTAAAATGGTAGAAAATAAAATAATTAAACACTAAATCGGACATTTCAATATATTTTAATGAGTAAACGTGCAGGAGCAATGAATTTTGGCTGCATTACTTTCTCTGGTCTTAAGGTATTTGTCTACTTGGCAAGTAAAAAAATTGCCACTTCTCACTTCCGCATTCTTCATGATAAGTAATGGAAAAACAGTTGCCAGGGTTATTTCACGTTTGGCGCCTGATCATCTCAATTCCGCTTTTTTTATAAGTAACGATAAAAATGGTTGCAAGGATTCATTTTCATTTGTCTACCTGTTTGTGATTTAATAATAAAAAAGGTCTCCCTTTGTTTTATTTCTTCTCTAGTTTGTTTATTTTGTTTTTTAATTATTATATATTTATTTATTGTATGTTCTCTCTCCTTCTCTCTCTCTCTCTCTCTCTCTCTCTCTCTATATATATATATATATATATATATATATATTTAAAATATGGTGATATGTTTTCTTGTAATATATTTAATAAATGAAAAAGAATATTTCAGAAACAAGAAAAATTTTAATAAGTATATTATTCATAGCTTTTTACCGATAAATATAAAATTGTTATTCCTGAAGATGCTGGCAATGTTTTATCGGCGAAAAGCTTTGAATAATATATGTATTAAAACTATTATTATTCTTGAAATATTTTTTATTTAATAATTTTATTTGTATATATATATACTTACTTACTAGCCAACGCCCACCCTAGGCAGTTGAACCATTTGGTGACGCGCTGACCAGTATAGACGAACAAGTGGATCATCATCATCTCCGGAATGGTCAAGTCCATTGCATTTAATTTGATGATCCGCATTCATTGCATCGTGTCCACAGAGAGGGTATTTCGGTGTTGTGAGCACACCGATGCGATTTAGATGGCCGGCCAGGTATTCGTGGCTGGTTTGCATTCTGGACTTGGCAACGCTTACAGCTAATGGAAGTCTGTGGTCGATGGGTAGTGTGGTGATAAGGTTTTCCCATTTTCTTCCTGCTGATTGCTGTGTGAGGTGCAGTTTGCTTATCCGGTCGGTAGTTGCATTGATGAGGGCTTTCGTGCTTTGCAACGAGGGCATACAAATGGGTTGTGCCATGGGTGTGCCTTTTTTGGCCAGAAAGTCTGCCCTCTCATTTCCATAGATGCTAACATGGCTTGGGATTCATTGTAAAGTTATATGCCAACCTTTATTTGCCAGGTGTCCTAGGCGTTTCTTGTTTCCATTGTTTTTTTACAGACTGTATATATATATATATATATATATATATATATATATAATTAATAAATTTAAAATATTTCAAAAACAAAAATCCTTTTAATGAATATATTTATTCAAAGCTTTTCGCCGGTAAAATAGTATCTGCATCTTCAGGAAAATAATTATTTAATAGATTCCTATTATCTATTAGATAATTATTTTCCTGAAGATGCTGGTACTATTTTAGCGGCGAAAAGCTTTGAATAAATATATTCATTAAAAGAACTCTTGTTTTTGAAATATTTTAAATTTATTAACTATATTACAAGAAAACATATCACCATATTTAATATATTAATATATATATATATATATATATATATATAACACATTTGACCCATTTGTTTTTACCGATCCAATCATTTTGTATTTCGTAATTTTCCTTTAATGTAATATTTTACATTAATTTTAGTTTTAGTGGTGTGATTCATTTCTTCTTTGTTTTTTAAATATTCTATCCATTACGTCTGTACTGACTATTTGCTGTCTTATTAAACTTGTTTTTTATTTCTCAATATTTAGTAGGCAAATTGTGTTTCCTGTTTAAATGCACAAAATGCGGCCATTTTGCGTGCGGTTTGGGATACGAGCGGTGTGGTGTCGTTTTGAATGCGTGGGTTTGGATTACATCGAACCTAATGAATATTTCATGAATTTCTAGTTATGGCTATATCCAGATAATTAATGACGTCGCTGTGTTAGCCTTCAGTGAATTTTAGATTTTTATAGATATCGCTAATTGACTGTAGAATCAACTTGTTGTTCAGTCCTATGTTATTAAATGTATATTAGCATGGATCTGCATTGTTATGTACTGTATTATGTATCCTGTTGAATATTCTGTGTTTATATTTATCAAGAAATTTGTTGCAATACTGATTCTGTATTATGTTGGTCAAGAGACAAAGCCTATTAACAAAATAGTAAACATATCATTGTCCATAGCGTTCCTCTCTTAGTAGTAATAATAAAGCGCGCGTTTCAATCGAATCCGGGACAGATAGTCAACTAAAGCCCCAACCCATCTATACAGACCTCGCTTGTTTTCTCCCCACTCTGGTCTGAGCCCCCAAAGCTCGCTCAGCCCTTGTTGCAGCTAACCTCTCGCCAGCTGCCTCCGTCTCACATACGCATGCGGTTAGTACCCCTAACGCGCTTGAAGGATTCAGGAAGACTGCCCATGCGCCAAGCTGATAAGCTCTTCCCAGGAGAATCAAAAGATAGTGAAATGATACAGAACTCTAAGCGTCGGGTAAGGGCGGGAATAAAACCTGCCAAGAAGGAAACCCTGGCTGGAAACATTCTGCGAAAGATCGTGTAGGAACCCTGGGGGCTAGGTTACCTTATTCTAGGTTTGGAAGAGTTAATACCTTACATATACTTTGTTAGTGAGGCTATGGTGTAGGAAGTATCGTGCAATTCTTCTTCCGCAGCCGGCTCGAAACTGAAATGTTCTTGCAAGTCAAATTACTATGTCTGTTGGGGCTAGCCTACGTCCCTTTGGATGTGCCTCCGCTTCATCTGGAATAAAGCAGGTCGTTGATTCATGCACTGGTGTTGTATTTATGGAGTGGCCTGGTCGCATAGAACGGACAGCGGCCTTGTGTGCTTGTCATGTGTGGGGTCGTATCTACCCCAGTGAGGAAATTAGTGTTAAGGTGTGTGCGTGGACCTGTTTGTAAAACCTATGTGCTAGGTGTCGGAGGTGTTGTTTTAAGAAAGACACTTTCAAGTCTGTGTGGAGGGGGATAACTTGTTCAAAGACAAGTTGTTTTGTACTTACTTGCAAGTTGTCTGGTCGGGAAGATCCAAGGTCGAGCTGTGTAATTATTGAGATAACTCATCTGGCCGCTGCCGAGTTAACGAGACGTGGCTACCTGTCACAGATACGCATATTTAGCTGTTATCGCTAAGCCATTGCTTCTCCGTCACTGAAGATAACGTTGGTAGTAGCGCACAGATCATTAGCCTGTCGTCAACGCTCCCTCAGATGGTGCGGTGAGGGAATAAACTAGTGAAGGTAGAATGAAGTAGGTACATGTACAGAAAGTTCATTTGGTAACCGATACAGATAAAAATAAATATTCCTGAGCAGAAAGGTTTGGATTTTTTTTGTATGAATTCTAATTAACGAATATGAACTTGCTTATGAAAACGTCTGCGTTGAGTTTTCATAATTTTTTAACTGTTCTTATATTTTGCAGAAAAAACATTTTTATACTTTTAAATGTGAAAAGCACAAAAATGCTTGCTGGATATGAATGCTAGTGATAGGCTACGGTGAGGCGTCGAGTAAAGGTCCCCTAGTTACGGAAAAGCACAAAAATGCTTGCTGGATATGAATGCTAGTGATAGGCTACGGTGAGGCGTCGAGTAAAGGTCATCTAGTTACGGAAAAGCACAGAAATGTTTGCTGGATATGAATGCTAGTGATAGGCTACGGTGAGGCGTCGAGTAAAGGTCATCTAGTTACGGAAAAGCACAGAAATGTTTGCTGGATATGAATGCTAGTGATAGGCTACGGTGAGGCGTCGAGTAAAGGTCCCTAGTTACGGAAAAGCACAGAAATGTTTGCTGGATATGAATGCTAGTGATAGGTTACGGTGAGGCGTCGAGTAAAGGTCCCTAGTTACGGAAAATTGAAAAGCTCGGATACATAGTGGGGCTCGGCAGCCGGTAGAAAGTTTGTCGCCCAGGTTTAAGTTTAGTTAATTTATGTTCAAGTGATGTTATAATTTCCCGTACTGACAGTACTAGGGATCATTTTGTCGTCTCCTATGCTATTCATAATTCCATAATATTTGATTATACTTCTTCTGACAATACTACTTCTTATGGCCCTATACAATGTGGGTCTACATCAGTTACAGGATCCTGCACAGATGTTCCCCTTATAACCTCTACCTTGATTCTATTTATATCTTCTTCCTTTCCTATTGTTCGAGGTGATAAGTGTTGCACTTACAAATTGCTTTAAATAACACTACAAGAAATAACATAAATTTTGGGCGATTTATTCTAGAATTCAAATATTTGATATTTATGATGTGTATGAACGAAAAGAAAGATAAAATTATTCCTTGATACGTAATATCCACATGGAGTAAGTGGTTTACAATATTTATTCAAGTTATCGAATAAAGTTTGCAGAAGCGCACGCAAATGTTTGTCGGAATTAACGAAACTCTAATGTAGAAAATTTGATGCATCAATCTGTAAAAGTTGTTTAAAAACATTTATGTGTTGTTAAGCAATAAATATAGATTACTTGAATTGGGTCCGCAATGCTCGCAGCGGAAGCAATCAAAATAACCTTTATGGGCAAATACAGTGATGTTTGATTGGCTGTATCACTGCAGTTAAAAGTAAATTAACGTTTATTGGCGCCAATTTGGGACTAATGACGCACGATTACCGTAGCGATTCAACAAACCCGCTGCTCCCTCCGCACAAAACCAATCGGCGAAATTAAACCTCGCAAATATACCATTCCATGGAGAATGACAAAGGTGGTCAAATTACAAATTAGTTGCTTTTTTATTCAAATAGCTCATTTTAACTGGAATGTTTATAGGCGTAATGAAAATGTTTCGCTAAATATACATTATACGAGTTAAAGAGCTTTATTATAAAAACATTTCTTCTTACACGTTTCGAATCGTATTTCGAATTAATATTAATTTCTCATCCTGATTTTAGCATTAGCAGACTGGTAGTTAAAAATAATGCACAACACAAGACAACAATGAAACAGCAGATAACCAATCATTAGTAACTGAACGATATATAAAGCTGAGCGTTACATTAGAAGGAGAAGGGCATGCTTTACATAGTGTTGAAAACCATAAACTAGCTATACCAGAAAAAGTCGGTAAGATAACGATAAGAAGAAGAAGAGAAGTACCTTCAGACAACTATAATAAAATAGTTCAAAATCAGTAGTAACTTAGCGAAGAAAGGGTAACAGGATTAACGGAAAGAGGGGTTGTCTTCACGGAAAGAGATATTTACAAATAAAAATAATATTTGTCTTGACTGTGCGAAAATAGAGTAACGAGCCTTCCAAACAATAAACCTTTGCAAAGTAGAAAACCACATTGTGACGGGGCGAGAAGAATGGGCTGAAGTTAACGCTAGGAGAATTAACGCAAGCCTTCTAACAATTAAATCTTTGCATAGTAGAAAATCACAGATGTAGCTAGGGAGAGGGGAGGATGGGCGAAGTTTAACGTTAGGAGGAGTAACGAGCATTCCAACAATTAAATTTTAGCAAAGTAGAAAACCACATTGTAACGGGGCGGCAGAATGGGCGAAGTTTAACGTTATGAGGAGTAACGAGCATTCTAACAATTAAATTTTAGCAAAGTGGAAAACCACAGATGTAACGGGGCGGGAAGAATGGGCGGAGTTTAACGTAAGAAGGAGTAACGAGCATTCTAACAATTAAATTTTAGTAAAGTAGAAAACCACATTGTAACGGGGCGGGAAGAATGGGTCGGGTTTAACGTTAAAAGGAGTAACGAGCATTCTAACAATTAAATTTTAGCAAAGAAGAAAACCACAGATGTAACGGGGCGGGAAGAATGGGCGGAGTTTAACGTTAGGAGGAGTAACGAGCATTCTAACAATTAAATTTTAGCAAAGTGGAAAACCACAGATGTAACGGGGCGGGAAGAATGGGCGGAGTTTAACGTAAGAAGGAGTAACGAGCATTCTAACAATTAAATTTTAGTAAAGTAGAAAACCACATTGTAACGGGGCGGGAAGAATGGGTCGGGTTTAACGTTAAAAGGAGTAACGAGCATTCTAATAATTAAATTTTAGCAAAGAAGAAAACCACAGATGTAACGGGGCGGGAAGAATGGGCGGAGTTTAACGTTAGGAGGAGTAACGAGCATTCTAACAATTAAATTTTAGCAAAGTGGAAAACCACAGATGTAACGGGGCGGGAAGAATGGGCGGAGTTTAACGTTAGGAGGAGTAACGAGCATTCTAACAATTAAATTTTAGCAAAGTGGAAAACCACAGATGTAACGGGGCGGGAAGAATGGGCGGAGTTTAACGTTAGAAGGAGTAGGGAGCCTTCACACAATTAAATTTTTACATGTAGAAAATCACAGATGTAGCAGGCAGGAAAGAATGGGTCGGGTTTGAAGTTAGAAGGAGTAACGAGCCTTCCAACAATTAAATTTTAGCAAAGTAGAAAACCACAGATGTAACAGGGTGGGAAAGAATGGGTCGGGTTTGAAGTTAGAAGGAGTAACATGCCTTCACACAATTAAATCTTTACAAGTAGAAAACCACAGATGTAACAGGGCTGGAAAGTATGGGTCGGGTTTAACGTTAAAAGGAGTGACGAGCCTTCACACAATTAAATCTTTACAAGTAGAAAATCACAGATCTAGCAGGCAGGAAAGAGTGGGTCGAGTTTGAAGTTAGAAGGAGTAACAATCTTTCCAACAATTAAATTTTAGCAAAGTAGAAAACCACAGATGTAACAAGGTGGGAAGAATGGGTCGGGTTTAACGTTAAAAGGAGTAACGAGCCTTCACACAATTAAATCTTTGCAAAGCAGAAAATCACAGATGTAGCTGGGGAGAGGCGAGAATGGGCGGAGTTTAACGTTAGGAGGAGAAACGAACAATCCAACAATTAAATCTTTGCAAAGTAGAAAACCACAGTAACGAGGATGGAGGAATGAGTTTGGTTTAAAGTTAGAAGGAGTAAAGAGCCTTCCAACAAATAAATCTTTTCAAAGTAGAAAACCACAGATGTAACGAGGAGGAAGACTGGGCGGAGTTTAACGTTAGGAGGAGAAACGAACAATCCAACAATTAAATCTTTGCAAAGTAGAAAATCACAGTAACGAGGATGGAGGAATGAGTTTGGTTTAAAGTTAGAAGGAGTAAAGAGCCTTCCAACAAATAAATCTTTTCAAAGTAGAAAACCACAGATGTAACGAGGAGGAAGACTGGGCGGAGTTTAACGTTAGGAGGAGTAACGAGCATTCCAACAATTAAATCGTTGCAAAGTAGAAAACCACAGATGTAACGAGGAGGGAAGAATGGGTGGGGTATAAAGTTAGAATGAGTAACGAGCCTTCCAACAATTAAATCTTTGCAAAGCAGAAAATCACAGATGTAGCTGGGGAGAGGCGAGAATGGGCGGAGTTTAACGTTAGGAGGAGAAACGAACAATCCAACAATTAAATCTTTGCAAAGTAGAAAACCACAGTAACGAGGATGGAGGAATGAGTTTGGTTTAAAGTTAGAAGGAGTAAAGAGCCTTCCAACAAATAAATCTTTTCAAAGTAGAAAACCACAGATGTAACGAGGAGGAAGACTGGGCGGAGTTTAACGTTAGGAGGAGTAACGAGCATTCCAACAATTAAATCGTTGCAAAGTAGAAAACCACAGATGTAACGAGGAGGGAAGAATGGGTGGGGTATAAAGTTAGAATGAGTAACGAGCCTTCCAACAATTAAATCTTTGCAAAGCAGAAAATCACAGATGTAGCTGGGGAGAGGGGAGAATGGGCGGAGTTTAACGTTAGGAGGAGAAACGAACATTCCAACAATTAAATCTTTGCAAAGTAGAAAACCACAGAGGTAACGAGGAGGGAAGAATGGGTGGGGTTTAAAGTTAGAAGGAGTAAAGAACCTTCCAACAAATAAATCTTTTCAAAATAGAAAACCACAGATGTAACAAGGAGGAAGAATGGGCGGAGTTTAACGTTAGGAGGAGTAACGAGCATTCCAACAATTAAATCGTTGCAAAGCAGAAAACCACAGATGTAACGAGGAGGGAAGAATGGGTGAAGGTTAACGTAATTGGAGGGAAGAATTTTTATAATAACCAGGAAAATATTAATTGATTAAGGATGTGATTGGAGAGAAGAATTTTTATGAAGAAGAAAATATTCATTATATGGATGTGATTGGAAGGAAGAATTTTTATATTAGGCCAATAGGAAAATATTTATTGATAATGGATGTGATTGGTGAGAAGAATTTTTATTAAGAGGAAAATATTCATTGTATGGATGTGATTGGAGGGAAGAATTTTTATCAAGAAGAAAAACTTCGTTGTATGGATATGATTAGAGGAAAGAATTTTTATATTAACAGGAAAATATTTATTGATAATGGATGTGATTGGAGGGAAGAGTTTTTATGAACCAAATATTCATCGTATGGATGAGATTGGAAGGAAGAATTTTTATCACGAGGAAAAAATTCATTGATAATGAATGTGATGGGATCGAAGAATTTTTATCAAGAGAAAAATATTCATTGTATGGATGTGATTGGAGGGAAGAAGTTTTATACTAACAGGAAAATATTTATTGATAATGGGTATGACTGGAGGGAAGAAGTTTTATCAAGAGGAAAATATTAATTAATAATGGATGTGATTGGATCGAAAATTTTTTATCAAGATAAAAATATTCATTGTATGGATGTGATTGGAGGGAAGACATTTTATAAATACAGGAAAATATTTATTGGTAATGGGTGTGACTGGAGGGAAGAAGTTTTATCAAGAGGAAAATATTAATTAATAACGGATGTGATTGGATCGAAGAATTTTTATCAAGAGAAACATATTTACTGTATGGATGTGATTAGAGGGAAGAATTTTTATTTAGGGGAATATTTTCACAGTATGGATATGATTGGAGGGTAGAATTGTTATCAAGAGTAAAATATTCATCGTATGGATGAGGTTGGAGGGAAGATCTTTTATATTAACAGGCAAATATTTATTGATAATGGATGTGATTGAAGGGAAGAATTTTAATCAAGAGGAAACATTTCACTGTATGGATGTGATTGGAGGGAAGAGTTTTTATCAAGAGGAAAATTTTCACTGTATGGATGTGATTGGAGGGAAGAGTTTTTATCAAGAGGAAAATTTTCATTGTATGGATGTGATTGGAGGGAAGATTTTTTATCAAGAGGAAAATTTTCATTGTATGGATGTGATTGGAGGGAAGAGTTTTTATCAAGAGGAAAATTTTCATTGTATGGATGTGATTGGAGGGAAGATTTTTTATCAAGAGGAAAATATTCATTGTATGGATGTGATTGGAGGGAAGAGTTTTTATCAAGAGTAAAATATTCATTGTATGGATGTGATTGGAGGGAAGAGTTTTTATTAAGAGGAAAATATTCATTGTATGGATGTGATTGGAGGGAAGAGTTTTTATTAAGAGGATAATTTTCATTGTATGGATGTGATTGGAGGGAAGATTTTTTATCAAGAGGAAAATATTCATTGTATGGATGTGATTGGAGGGAAGATTTTTTATCAAGAGGAAAATTTTCATTGTATGGATGTGATTGGAGGGAAGATTTTTTATCAAGAGGAAAATATTCATTGTATGGATGTGATTGGAGGGAAGATTTTTTTATCAAGAGGAAAATATTCATTGTATGGATGTGATTGGAGGGAAGAGTTTTTATTAAGAGGATAATTTTCATTGTATGGTTGTGATTGGAGGGAAGAGTTTTTATCAAGAGGAAAATATTCATTGTATGGATGTGATTGGAGGGAAGAGTTTTTATCAAGAGGAAAATTTTTATTGTATGGATGTGATTGGAGGGAAGATTTTTTTATCAAGAGGAAAATTTTTATTGTATGGATGTGATTGGAGGGAAGATTTTTTATCAAGAGGAAAATTTTTATTGTATGGATGTGATTGGAGGGAAGATTTTGTATCAAGAGGAAAATTTTCATTGTATGGTTGTGATTGGAGGGAAGAGTTTTTATCAAGAGGAAAATATTCATTGTATGGATGTGATTGGAGGGAAGAGTTTTTATCAAGAGGAAAATATTCATTGTATGGATGTGATTGGAGGGAAGAGTTTTTATTAAGAGGATAATTTTCATTGTATGGTTGTGATTGGAGGGAAGAGTTTTTATCAAGAGGAAAATATTCATTGTATGGATGTGATTGGAGGGAAGAGTTTTTATCAAGAGGAAAATTTTTATTGTATGGATGTGATTGGAGGGAAGATTTTTTATCAAGAGGAAAATTTTTATTGTATGGATGTGATTGGAGGGAAGATTTTTTATCAAGAGGAAAATTTTTATTGTATGGATGTGATTGGAGGGAAGATTTTTTATCAAGAGGAAAATTTTTATTGTATGGATGTGATTGGAGGGAAGATTTTTTATCATGAGGAAAATTTTCATTGTATGGATGTGATTGGTGAGAAGATTTTTTATCAAGAGGAAAATATTCATTGTATGGATGTGATTGGAGGGAAGAGTTTTTATCAAGAGGAAAATTTTCATTGTATGGATGTGATTGGAGGGAAGGTTTTTTATCAAGAGGAAAATATTCATTGTATGGATGTGATTGGAGGGAAGATTTTTTATTAAGAGGAAAATTTTCATTGTATGGATGTGATTGGAGAGAAGAATTCATATTAAAACGAAATCATTCTTGTCTCCAGTAGAAATACTTTTGTCACTGGGCATAAATCAAACTTGCACTGCACGCACTTTGGCCTGGTATAAATACTAGTATTGCGTTTGTATTTCTTGCATGTAAAGAGCCTGAATGCGTTACTTCCGTCAACCAATCGTCGTTCTTCGCTCTATTTAGCCTAATTGTGTTTTTATCTGTTATTGTGTGACGTAACGGGGCCAGAGCGCGGAGTGTACTGTTAACAATAACCAACTACTTACCTTCACAAATGACCATTATGCGTGCCGGGGTGAGTTTCCTGCGTTAATGATCACCATTATTTTAGGCAGGATTTCTATTGTTCATTTAATTTGTTTTTAATGCCCGCCTCGTAAATTTGTTTGGATACGTTACGCCGCAGTCCCTAAATACCAGGTCCAACAGAAATATGGAAATGATTGTGAAGTATAATGTGATTACAGCGTCAACTAACTGTAACTACTCTGGTCAAAAATGGGAAATAAAGGGGCTAGGGAACGCCCGATTTCCGTTCTGGGTTAAATTTCTTTTTAATTCCACATTTGACAATAGCATTTCAGATATAGCATTTACGTAGTTAAATCAGGTAAATTAAAACTAAATTAAATGTAATTAGAATGACATTATTTTACTTAAAAATTGTAGAGATGCTACTGATTTATCGGTCAAGGATGGCTGAAATTTTGGTACGAGTAGAACAATTGTCAACGTAAAGTAAATCGTTTTTAATGTCCTGTTTGAAAATATTTTACGTCGTGCCTATTACGTTTTCGTTTTTGGATTAAAGTATTGTGTTAATACACCTGTGCTATTCAGTCAAATGGAACTAGATTATTATATAAGTAGCAACCCTAAGCAGCTGGAAAGATCTTAATATCTGGGTTGTGTTGTAAATACTATCCCTAAATCTCTTAAACACTATTTAATGTTGGCTACTATGTGGTAGTTATAAACCGTTGAAAAGTGTTATCATGGCTTGTGTTCCTAGTATAGTCCTAAACAGATGGAGAACTGTTAATATATCATTTGTGCTCTAAGTAGAAGCCCTGTTAAGCTAGATAGCTTTTAATTCTTGGGTTGTGTTCTAATTAATGTGTTGCAAGAGTGGCTCTATTTACTGCATGGTAACCATTTAACCACTTTACTTGCTTAAGGAGCAAGAGCCACTATCGTAATGTATTGCAATAGTAACTCCATTTACTGCATGTTAACCATTTAACCACTTTACTTGCTTAAGGTGCAAGAACCACTATCGTAATGTACTGCAATAGTGGCTCCATTTACTGCCTGGTAACCATTTAACCACTTTACTTGCTTAAGCAGCAAGAGCCACTATCGTAATGTATTGGAATAGTGGCTCCATTTACTACATGGTAACTATTTAACCATTTTACTTGCTTAAGGACCAAGAGCTTTTATGGTAATGTAGTGCACAAGTGGCTCTATTTACAGCATGGTTACCTTTTAAACCACTATACGTGCTTAAGGAGCAAGAGTCACTATCGTAATGTATTGCACAAGAGGCTCCATTTACAGCATGGTTGCCATTTAAACCACTATACGTGCTTAAGGATCAAGAGTCACTATCGTAATGTATTGCAATAGTGGCTCCATTTACTGCATGGTAACCATTTAACCACTTTACTTGCTTAAGGAGCAAGAGCTTTTATGGTAATGTAGTGCACAAGTGGGTCTATTTACAGCATGCTAACCATTTAAACCACTATACCCGCTTAAGGACCAAGAGTCACTATCGTGATATATTGCACAAGAGGCTCTATTTAGTGCATGGTAGCCATTTAACCACTTTACGTGCTTAAGGAGCAAGAGTCACTATCGTAATGTAGTGCACAAGTGGCTCTATTTACTGCATGGTAACCATTTAACCACTATACGTGCTTAAGGAGCAAGAGTCACTATCGTAATGTATTGCAATAGTGGCTCCATTTACTGCATGGTAGCCATTTAACCACTTTACGTGCTTAAGGAGCAAGAGCCACTATCGTAATGTAGTGCACAAGTGGCTCTATTTACTGCATGGTAGCCATTTAACCACTTTACGTGATTAAGGAGCAAGAGCCACTATCGTAATGTAGTGCACAAGTGGCTCTATTTACTGCATGGTAGCCATTTAACCACTTTACGTGCTTAAGGAGCAAGAGCCACTATAGAAATGTAGTGCACAAGTGGCTCTATTTATTGCATGGTAACCATTTAACCACTATACGTGCTTAAGGAGCAAGAGTCACTATCGTAATGTAGTGCACAAGTGGCTCTATTTATTGCATGGTAACCATTTAACCACTATACGTGCTTAAGGAGCAAGAGTCACTATCGTAATGTAGTGCACAAGTGGCTCTATTTATTGCATGGTAACCATTTAACCACTATACGTGCTTAAGGAGCAAGAGTCACTATCGTAATGTAGTGCACAAGTGGCTCTATTTATTGCATGGTAACCATTTAACCACTATACGTGCTTAAGGACCAAGAGTCACTATCGAAATGTAGTGCACAAGTGGCTCTATTTATTGCATGGTAACCATTTAACCACTATACGTGCTTAAGGAGCAAGAGTCACTATCGTAATGTAGTGCACAAGTGGCTCTATTTATTGCATGGTAACCATTTAACCACTATACGTGCTTAAGGACCAAGAGTCACTATCGAAATGTAGTGCACAAGTGGCTTTATTTATTCCATGGTAACCATTTAACCACTATACGTGCTTAAGGAGCAAGAGCTTTTATGGTAATGTAGTGCACAAGTGGCTCTATTTACAGCAGGAAACCAATTTAAGTAGAATGTAGTAAATTATTCAATGAAATCCTATTTTAATGTATATTGTAATAAAATTAATTCTTGAACAAAAAACAAAAACAAACATTGAAACGTTACACAAAGTTTATAAATGCGTTATTTTACTGTCGATGGCCCAAGGTAGGGCCAGATAACACTATTGGCAGAAATAAAACAGATTTTACGAGAGGCTTTAATGGCGTAGGTTTTTATGGGAGGCACAAGGGTTGTCTAGGCCCACAAACAAAATCATGCACGTCGTTTGCGTCCTCGTTTTAACGCATTTTCAAACACTTCACAGTTTGGTTCGGGCGCTACTGCAATCGAGTTATGTGCCTAATTTAATTTACCAACTATTTGTTGCATTCATCGCTTATACCGTTCGACAATAATTAAATCGACGCTCTTTAGTTTAATTTAATTCGAAACGTTTTATGATAAGGTGAAATGTTAAATGGGCGAATAAGGTGAGATAAGGTATGATATAGGTGAAACGTTTTACGATAAAATCAATATTTATTTTAATTCGCACTGATTTACCCCATTTTAAATGTCAATATTGTCTGTTAAAACTATTATTTAAAACTATATTTAAAAATATTTAGAAATTTAGAAAATCCAAATTATTCACTAGGCTTCTATCTCTAAAAATTCTGTTTTTCATATATTTGAGGGTTTCGGCCTATTTCATCCAATCAGCTTTTGTTAACGTCTCAGTAATTTCTTTTCCTTATACACATCCTCGAACTATTAATCCCCTCCCCGGATTTTCAATGCGCGAACATTTCTTCCTCAGGGACTCAACCAACCTTTCCCTCTTCTTGACAGCTTAAAATTCCCTTCACCAATTCTTTCACACACAGATCCATTTTCATTTATTTATCCGCTCATAACTAACTTAAAACGCACTTAAAAATTCACAATTCGAGTAATTTTTCTTGCGAAACGAACCAGGTTTCCATTTGTTTTTCAACAGCTCTCCATCAGTTTAGGACCACTACTTACAAAACGACCCAGGTATTGTCGTTTACCAGCTGTTTAGGTTTGCTTCTCAAAACACAATTCAAATATATATAGCCCCTCACTTGTTGGGAATACTACTCACAACACAAGTCAAGAATTAAAAGCTTTCTAGCTTGGCAGGGTTTTTACTTGGATCGCAAATGAGATATTTAAAGCTTACCAGCTGTTTAGGACCTCTACTTACAAAACGACCCAGGTATTGTCGTTTACCAGCTGTTTAGGTTTGCTTCTCAAAACACAATTCAAATATATATAGCCCCTCACTTGTTGGGAATACTACTCACAACACAAGTCAAGAATTAAAAGCTTTCTAGCTTGGCAGGGTTTTTACTTGGATCGCAAATGAGATATTTAAAGCTTACCAGCTGTTTAGGACCTCTACTTACAAAACGACCCAGGTATTGACGTTTATCAGCTGTTTAGGTTTGCTTCTCACAACACAATACAAATATGTGTAGCTTGTCACCTGTTTCGGAATTCTACTCACAACACTAGCCAAGAGTTAAAAGCTTTCTAGCTTGGCAGGGTTTTTACTTGGATCGCAAATGAGATATTTAAAGCTTACCAGCTGTTTAGGACCTCTACTTACAAAACGACCCAGGTATTGACGTTTATCAGCTGTTTAGGTTTGCTTCTCACAACACAATACAAATATGTGTAGCTTGTCACCTGTTTCGGAATTCTACTCACAACACTAGCCAAGAGTTAAAAGCTTTCTAACTTGGCAGGGTTTTTACTTGGATCGCAAATGAAAGATATAAAGCAAGTGAAATATTACTTTATATTTTATGCAAATATTGAAACGAAACTTTGCAACACTGTTTCCTTGTATTAAGTTATCACTTATACTTTAATGTACTTAAACGAGGATCTTAGTTGGTGTATATGCGAGTTGACTTTCGAGGACTTTAATTACGTCTCCTCATTTTCGAGCGTCGACAGAGAGTAATTGAAGCGTCGTTGTAATTGATGCTCGAAAATGAGATGTAATTAAAGCCCTTAAAAGTCAACTCGCATTTATACGAAATAGATTCTTGTTTAAGTACATTAAAGTGTAATGTATGTATATACATATATATGTATGTATGTGTGAGTGTGGCTTTAATATTTTAAATATTTTAAATACGTTTTATATGTGTTGGTGTCTACTTCGAATTTACAAACTCATGTGATAGTTCAAGTCAAAATTTAATTTTGAAAGTCGTAAGATTTTATTTGTAGTTGTAAAATATTATCCCTGAGATTGAGCGAAATGGCGTCAAAGAGAGTTACTAAAGTAAATTCATTAAATACAAGAGACGAGATTCCCCGTCTCGATGATTTCTTTGCCAGGCATATCGGAAGCAATAAAAACTTCAAACAATATCCGGCAATGAAAAGTTTCAATCGACGTTTTTCCAGATCGTTGAAGTTGTGTGCGAAATTTTATTTTATAGTTGTTGAATTGTTTTCCGAAAATGAAAACATTAAAGTACTTTGAACGGATGCAGAAGTGTTCGCAGGCGATTGCACAGTTGCAACAAGCTGTCGTTTGATTTCTCTTGGAAGCGTACCTCTTTGGTAGGCAATAAAACTCGCTGGAGAAGTGAAAACATTTTACCATTACTCTTGACGACTACAAAGGATTTTGTCAGTGAATGTTGGCAATGCTCGTCTAGTATAAGCTAATTGTAGTTGCCATGGTAACTAAAAGTAAAACAGTAATCTATTTCTTACCTGTATAAATAATATCTAATTATTGTTGAATAAGTTATATGTAAATTTAATACTCTAATGAAATACAGCATAGGCCTTATTTTAATACTATATTTAGTTTACATTTTTTCATCGTCGACGTTTAGGTCATTCGCAGTTTTCTCAGGTCATTAACAAGGCTAAAAAATAATAAGTATAAAACCAACAGTAATCATTATAAATCAATCACAAAATAATATATACATTTAAAAATATAGAATAGCCATATTAAAATAACAAAATTTTATAACAAGTATGTGTATAAATAGTCAATACCAATGGCGATTATAACAAAATTTAAAACATAAAGAGACAAATAAAAACATTATTTTTTCATAAGTTTCTTTAATATAACAATCCTTTCTATAACATTTCGCCTACTATCATTGTCAGCATTATCAATAGGCTGTTTCCGTGTCGAGCGACAACACGAACATTCGTTTTTATGTTATGGAGTGTTCTGTTGCAGCTTGTATGTTACCAGGCTATTATGAAAATGCTGGTTATCGAAAAGCACTGTAGGAGGGTTTACGGTAAAAATAGTAGTCTATAAGTAAAACGTATAGAGTCGCATCACATGCAATTAATTCTTTTATTATTGTAACTTATAATAGAAAACAAGCAGTATAAAAATTGTTTTACAAAAGTCAATTCCTACTTACATAAAAAAAAAAAAAATTTTAGTTTCTTTTTATTTTTAAAATAGAATTAACATAAAAATGTATATACACGTCGGGTTAACAATATTAAGGGGCAAAATAAAAAGTGAATTACCTTGCAATTTTCCATTTCTCTTTCTATGTATGTTGTTGTACTATTATTTTTGTTTTTTACTATTTATACACTTTCTTTTTATCGTCGCTTGCATTGTGTTGTAGATTCTTTTCGTTTTCCTTTCGCACTGTGACTTTGGGAAGCAGGGTTCGATAACGTTAATCCAGATTGTTTGTTAATTTTATTTATGTTTAATCCTAGAACATTCTTTATGATATTGTGTGGCAACAACTTAAGGTTATACAATCGAGATTTATTCATTTGGATGTTTAAAAAGTTTTTTTCTAGCTATGGAAAGTTGGCTCAATACCAAAAAAGAGTAGACTTCGAACAGGAAGATAGTTCAAATCCTACCTAGACCTTCCAAATTTTTATTATTTAATTATTGAATGAATATTTGAAGAAAGTCTATTAACATCAAGTGTCATCCACTACAAGTTTAAAAAAATGCATTTGAGCTTGAGTGGATGAATAAAAAGTATTTTATTAACGATTGGAAATTTGTACAAGATATTATTACTTTTACAATAGAAGTTATTTAATAATAATAACAATCTTTATCATAGCAACTTATTTCAATAAAACCACACGTAATGTTTAAAAAGTCATACATGCACGATACTGTGATTTTGTAAATTTCTTTACTTCTATTTTTTCAATTCCTTCTTTTAGTTCACACTCTCCTCATATATATATATATATATATATATATATATATATATATATATATATATATATATATATATATATATATGAGGAGAGTGTGAACTAAAAGAATATATTAGTATAACTAGTATACATATTCAATACTTAATAAAACACTTTTTACTCATCCAATCAAGTTCAACTAATTTTTCTAACCTACTGTGGTAGGCAATTGATGTTAATACAGTTTCTTCAAATATTTATTCATTAATTAAATTTAAAAACGTGATGTCCCGGTTAGATTCGAACTGAATATCTACTTGTTTGAATTCCATCTGTAGTTCGCCGAGCCAAATTTTCCTTAAATAGAAAACGGAATATTACTTAAAGTAATATATGAATGTATAAGAGAAAGGTTCCTTGCAATAATGAAGCAAGATATGGATAGAATGAGAAATTAAAGACCACCATCAGCTTCATAAATTAGAAACGAAAAAAAGAAATTATATTAATAATAACAACAGCAAAAAATAGTCCACCACCACATACTTTATAGAGAGGGAAATGGAAAATTGCAAGAAGATTCGCTTTCTAATTTTGCCACCTAATTTTGTGATTCTGTTATATGTATTTACATTAATTGTAATTATACAATAAAAAGTAATTGAAATAAAATTTTTGTTTTTTCGACCTCAGTAGGAATTGACTTGAAATTTTTTATATTACTGGTTTTATCTTAGGCTTAGAAATTTAGAATCTACCAATCGTAGAGAAAAATGTAAAGGTAAAGTTTATAAGATGGTAAGTTAAGGTAAATGAATGTTACATTTAATTTTGTAATTTAAAAAAATATCCTGTACTGAGTACAGGGAAGTAGAGTCAATTAATCAGTAATTTAATGTTGGCTACAATACATAAAATAATTACTGTTAGATTTACACAATCTAATAGCAAGTCGTTAAACCATATATTGAAGGAAAACATATATAAAGTAATCTCACGTGGTGACCCATATTCGCTGCCTGTTATACAAACATCCAGAAGTAGAGTCAATTAATCAGTAATTTAATGTTGGCTGCAATACATAAAATAATTACTGTTAGATTTACACAATCTAATAGCAAGTCGTTAAACCATATATTGAAGGAAAACATATATAAAGTAATCTCACGTGGTGACCCATATTCGCTGCCTGTTATAAAAACATTTAGTACAATGGTAACAGGAACATTTTCCCTCGTTACCTGAATCCAGTTCAGTCTTATAAAGTTCCATTTCCTAAGGTAAATATATAAAGTTGTCTCACGTGGTGACCCGTATCCGCTGCCTGTTATACAAACATCCAGAAGTAGAGTCAATTAATCAGTAATTTAATGTTGGCTGCAATACATAAAATAATTACTGTTAGATTTACACAATCTAATAGCAAGTCGTTAAACCATATATTGAAGGAAAACATATATAAAGTAATCTCACGTGGTGACCCATATTCGCTGCCTTTTATAAAAACATTTAGTACAATGGTAACAGGAACATTTTCCCTCGTTAACTGAATCCAGTTCAGTCTTATAAAGTTCCATTTCCTAAGGTAAATATATAAAGTTGTCTCACGTGGTGACCCGTATCCGCTGCCTGTTATAAAAACATTTAGTTCAATGGTCACAGGAACATTTTCCCTCGTTAACTGAATCCAGTTCTGTCTTAAAGTTCCATTTCCTAAGGAAAATATATAAAGTTGTCTCACGTGGTGACCCGTATCCGCTGCCTGTTATACAAACATCCAGAAGTAGAGTCAATTAATCAGTAATTTAATGTTGGCTGCAATACATAAAATAATTACTGTTAGATTTACACAATCTAATAGCAAGTCGTTAAACCATATATTGAAGGAAAACATATATAAAGTAATCTCACGTGGTGACCCATATTCGCTGCCTGTTATACAAACATCCAGAAGTAGAGTCAATTAATCAGTAATTTAATGTTGGCTGCAATACATAAAATAATTACTGTTAGATTTACACAATCTAATAGCAAGTCGTTAAACCATATATTGAAGGAAAACATATATAAAGTAATCTCACGTGGTGACCCATATTCGCTGCCTGTTATAAAAACATTTAGTACAATGGTAACAGGAACATTTTCCCTCGTTACCTGAATCCAGTTCAGTCTTATAAAGTTCCATTTCCTAAGGTAAATATATAAAGTTGTCTCACGTGGTGACCCGTATCCGCTGCCTGTTATAAAAACATTTAGTTCAATGGTCACAGGAACATTTTCCCTCGTTAACTGAATCCAGTTCTGTCTTAAAGTTCCATTTCCTAAGGAAAATATATAAAGTTGTCTCACGTGGTGACCCGTATCCGCTGCCTGTTATAAAAACATTTAGTACAATGGTAACAGGAACATTTTCCCTCGTTACCTGAATCCAGTTCTGTCTTAAAGTTCCATTTCCTAAGGAAAATATATAAAGTTGTCTCACGTGGTGACCCGTATCCGCTGCCTGTTATAAAAACATTTAGTACAATGGTAACAGGAACATTTTCCCTCGTTAACTGAATCCAGTTCTGTCTTAAAGTTCCATTTCCTAAGGAAAATATATAAAGTTGTCTCACGTGGTGACCCGTATCCGCTGCCTGTTATAAAAACATTTAGTACAATGGTAACAGGAACATTTTCCCTCGTTACCTGAATCCAGTTCAGTCTTATAAAGTTCCATTTCCTAAGGTAAATATATAAAGTTGTCTCACGTGGTGACCCGTATCCGCTGCCTGTTATAAAAACATCCAGAAGTAGAGTCAATTAATCAGTAATTTAATGTTGGCTGCAATACATAAAATAATTACTGTTAGATTTACACAATCTAATAGCAAGTCGTTAAACCATATATTGAAGGAAAACGAATATAAAGTAATCTCACGTGGTGACCCATATTCGCTGCCTGTTATAAAAACATTTAGTACAATGGTAACAGGAACATTTTCCCTCGTTACCTGAATCCAGTTCAGTCTTATAAAGTTCCATTTCCTAAGGTAAATATATAAAGTTGTCTCACGTGGTGACCCGTATCCGCTGCCTGTTATAAAAACATTTAGTTCAATGGTCACAGGAACATTTTCCCTCGTTAACTGAATCCAGTTCTGTCTTAAAGTTCCATTTCCTAAGGAAAATATATAAAGTTGTCTCACGTGGTGACCCGTATCCGCTGCCTGTTATAAAAACATTTAGTACAATGGTAACAGGAACATTTTCCCTCGTTAACTGAATCCAGTTCAGTCTTAAAGTTCCATTTCCTAAGGAAAATATATAAAGTTGTCTCACGTGGTGACCCGTATCCGCTGCCTGTTATAAAAACATTTAGTACAATGGTCACAGGAACATTTTCCCTCGTTAACTGAATCCAGTTCTGTCTTAAAGTTCCATTTCCTAAGGAAAGTATATAAAGTTGTCTCACGTGGTGACCCGTATCCGCTGCCTGTTATAAAAACATTTAGTACAATGGTAACAGGAACATTTTCCCTCGTTAACTGAATCCAGTTCAGTCTTATAAAGTTCCATTTCCTAAGGTAAATATATAAAGTTGTCTCACGTGGTGACCCGTATCCGCTGCCTGTTATAAAAACATCCAGAAGTAGAGTCAATTAATCAGTAATTTAATGTTGGCTGCAATACATAAAATAATTACTGTTAGATTTACACAATCTAATAGCAAGTCGTTAAACCATATATTGAAGGAAAACATATATAAAGTAATCTCACGTGGTGACCCATATTCGCTGCCTTTTATAAAAACATTTAGTACAATGGTAACAGGAACATTTTCCCTCGTTACCTGAATCCAGTTCAGTCTTATAAAGTTCCATTTCCTAAGGTAAATATATAAAGTTGTCTCACGTGGTGACCCGTATCCGCTGCCTGTTATACAAACATCCAGAAGTAGAGTCAATTAATCAGTAATTTAATGTTGGCTGCAATACATAAAATAATTACTGTTAGATTTACACAATCTAATAGCAAGTCGTTAAACCATATATTGAAGGAAAACATATATAAAGTAATCTCACGTGGTGACCCATATTCGCTGCCTGTTATAAAAACATTTAGTACAATGGTAACAGGAACATTTTCCCTCGTTACCTGAATCCAGTTCAGTCTTATAAAGTTCCATTTCCTAAGGTAAATATATAAAGTTGTCTCACGTGGTGACCCGTATCCGCTGCCTGTTATAAAAACATTTAGTTCAATGGTCACAGGAACATTTTCCCTCGTTAACTGAATCCAGTTCTGTCTTAAAGTTCCATTTCCTAAGGAAAATATATAAAGTTGTCTCACGTGGTGACCCGTATCCGCTGCCTGTTATAAAAACATTTAGTACAATGGTAACAGGAACATTTTCCCTCGTTAACTGAATCCAGTTCAGTCTTAAAGTTCCATTTCCTAAGGAAAATATATAAAGTTGTCTCACGTGGTGACCCGTATCCGCTGCCTGTTATAAAAACATTTAGTACAATGGTCACAGGAACATTTTCCCTCGTTAACTGAATCCAGTTCTGTCTTAAAGTTCCATTTCCTAAGGAAAGTATATAAAGTTGTCTCACGTGGTGACCCGTATCCGCTGCCTGTTATAAAAACATTTAGTACAATGGTAACAGGAACATTTTCCCTCGTTAACTGAATCCAGTTCAGTCTTATAAAGTTCCATTTCCTAAGGTAAATATATAAAGTTGTCTCACGTGGTGACCCGTATCCGCTGCCTGTTATAAAAACATCCAGAAGTAGAGTCAATTAATCAGTAATTTAATGTTGGCTGCAATACATAAAATAATTACTGTTAGATTTACACAATCTAATAGCAAGTCGTTAAACCATATATTGAAGGAAAACATATATAAAGTAATCTCACGTGGTGACCCATATTCGCTGCCTTTTATAAAAACATTTAGTACAATGGTAACAGGAACATTTTCCCTCGTTACCTGAATCCAGTTCAGTCTTATAAAGTTCCATTTCCTAAGGTAAATATATAAAGTTGTCTCACGTGGTGACCCGTATCCGCTGCCTGTTATAAAAACATCCAGAAGTAGAGTCAATTAATCAGTAATTTAATGTTGGCTGCAATACATAAAATAATTACTGTTAGATTTACACAATCTAATAGCAAGTCGTTAAACCATATATTGAAGGAAAACATATATAAAGTAATCTCACGTGGTGACCCATATTCGCTGCCTGTTATAAAAACATTTAGTACAATGGTAACAGGAACATTTTCCCTCGTTAACTGAATCCAGTTCTGTCTTAAAGTTCCATTTCCTAAGGAAAGTATATAAAGTTGTCTCACGTGGTGACCCGTATCCGCTGCCTGTTATAAAAACATTTAGTACAATGGTAACAGGAACATTTTCCCTCGTTAACTGAATCCAGTTCAGTCTTATAAAGTTCCATTTCCTAAGGTAAATATATAAAGTTGTCTCACGTGGTGACCCGTATTCGCTGCCTGTTATAAAAACATTTAGTTCAATGGTCACAGGAACATTTTCCCTCGTTAACTGAATCCAGTTCTGTCTTAAAGTTCCATTTCCTAAGGAAAGTATATAAAGTTGTCTCACGTGGTGACCCGTATCCGCTGCCTGTTATAAAAACATTTAGTACAATGGTAACAGGAACATTTTCCCTCGTTAACTGAATCCAGTTCAGTCTTATAAAGTTCCATTTCCTAAGGTAAATATATAAAGTTGTCTCACGTGGTGACCCGTATCCGCTGCCTGTTATAAAAACATTTAGTTCAATGGTCACAGGAACATTTTCCCTCGTTAACTGAATCCAGTTCTGTCTTAAAGTTCCATTTCCTAAGGAAAGTATATAAAGTTGTCTCACGTGGTGACCCGTATCCGCTGCCTGTTATAAAAACATTTAGTACAATGGTAACAGGAACATTTTCCCTCGTTAACTGAATCCAGTTCTGTCTTAAAGTTCCATTTCCTAAGGAAAGTATATAAAGTTGTCTCACGTGGTGACCCGTATCCGCTGCCTGTTATAAAAAACATTTAGTACAATGGTAACAGGAACATTTTCCCTCGTTAACTGAATCCAGTTCAGTCTTATAAAGTTCCATTTCCTAAGGTAAATATATAAAGTTGTCTCACGTGGTGACCCGTATCCGCTGCCTGTTATAAAAACATTTAGTTCAATGGTCACAGGAACATTTTCCCTCGTTAACTGAATCCAGTTCTGTCTTAAAGTTCCATTTCCTAAGGAAAGTATATAAAGTTGTCTCACGTGGTGACCCGTATCCGCTGCCTGTTATAAAAACATTTAGTACAATGGTAACAGGAACATTTTCCCTCGTTAACTGAATCCAGTTCAGTCTTATAAAGTTCCATTTCCTAAGGTAAATATATAAAATTGTCTCACGTGGTGACCCGTATCCGCTGCCTGTTATAAAAACATTTAGTACAATGGTCACAGGAACATTTTCCCTCGTTAACTGAATCCAGTTCAGTCTTAAAGTTCCATTTCCTAAGGAAAATATATAAAGTTGTCTCACGTGGTGACCCGTATCCGCTGCCTGTTATAAAAACATTTAGTACAATGGTAACAGGAACATTTTCCCTCGTTAACTGAATCCAGTTCTGTCTTAAAGTTCCATTTCCTAAGGAAAGTATATAAAGTTGTCTCACGTGGTGACCCGTATCCGCTGCCTGTTATAAAAACATTTAGTTCAATGGTCACAGGAACATTTTCCCTCGTTAACTGAATCCAGTTCTGTCTTAAAGTTCCATTTCCTAAGGAAAATATATAAAGTTGTCTCACGTGGTGACCCGTATCCGCTGCCTGTTATAAAAACATTTAGTTCAATGGTCACAGGAACATTTTCCCTCGTTAACTGAATCCAGTTCTGTCTTAAAGTTCCATTTCCTAAGGAAAATATATAAAGTTGTCTCACGTGGTGACCCGTATCCGCTGCCTGTTATAAAAACATTTAGTACAATGGTAACAGGAACATTTTCCCTCGTTAACTGAATCCAGTTCAGTCTTAAAGTTCCATTTCCTAAGGAAAATATATAAAGTTGTCTCACGTGGTGACCCGTATCCGCTGCCTGTTATAAAAACATTTAGTACAATGGTCACAGGAACATTTTCCCTCGTTAACTGAATCCAGTTCTGTCTTAAAGTTCCATTTCCTAAGGAAAGTATATAAAGTTGTCTCACGTGGTGACCCGTATCCGCTGCCTGTTATAAAAACATTTAGTACAATGGTAACAGGAACATTTTCCCTCGTTAACTGAATCCAGTTCAGTCTTATAAAGTTCCATTTCCTAAGGTAAATATATAAAGTTGTCTCACGTGGTGACCCGTATCCGCTGCCTGTTATAAAAACATTTAGTTCAATGTTCACAGGAACATTTTCCCTCGTTAACTGAATCCAGTTCTGTCTTAAAGTTCCATTTCCTAAGGAAAGTATATAAAGTTGTCTCACGTGGTGACCCGTATCCGCTGCCTGTTATAAAAACATTTAGTACAATGGTAACAGGAACATTTTCCCTCGTTAACTGAATCCAGTTCAGTCTTATAAAGTTCCATTTCCTAAGGTAAATATATAAAATTGTCTCACGTGGTGACCCGTATCCGCTGCCTGTTATAAAAACATTTAGTACAATGGTCACAGGAACATTTTCCCTCGTTAACTGAATCCAGTTCAGTCTTAAAGTTCCATTTCCTAAGGAAAATATATAAAGTTGTCTCACGTGGTGACCCGTATCCGCTGCCTGTTATAAAAACATTTAGTACAATGGTAACAGGAACATTTTCCCTCGTTAACTGAATCCAGTTCAGTCTTAAAGTTCCATTTCCTAAGGAAAATATATAAAGTTGTCTCACGTGGTGACCCGTATCCGCTGCCTGTTATAAAAACATTTAGTTCAATGGTCACAGGAACATTTTCCCTCGTTAACTGAATCCAGTTCAGTCTTAAAGTTCCATTTCCTAAGGAAAATATATAAAGTTGTCTCACGTGGTGACCCGTATCCGATGCCTGTTATAAAAACATTTAGTTCAATGGTCACAGGAACATTTTCCCTCGTTAACTGAACCCAGTTCAGTCTTAAAGTTCCATTTCCTAAGGAAAATATATAAAGTTGTCTCACGTGGTGACCCGTATCCGCTGCCTGTTATAAAAACATTTAGCTCAATGGTCACAGGAACATTTTCCCTCGTTAACTGAATCCAGTTCAGTCTTAAAGTTCCATTTCCTAAGGAAAATATATAAAGTTGTCTCACGTGGTGACCCGTATCCGATGCCTGTTATAAAAACATTTAGCTCAATGGTCACAGGAACATTTTCCCTCGTTAACTGAATCCAGTTCAGTCTTAAAGTTCCATTTCCTAAGGAAAATATATAAAGTTGTCTCACGTGGTGACCCGTATCCGCTGCCTGTTATAAAAACATTTAGTTCAATGGTCACAGGAACATTTTCCCTCGTTAACTGAACCCAGTTCAGTCTTAAAGTTCCATTTCCTAAGGAAAATAAGCGACACACTTTGTAACGCGATATATTCTGGCCCTGGAGACATATTTTACTTGTAATTACAAAATACGTCATTTGGTAGCTTAATTTACTGTATTCCCTATAAGCACTCGTGATTTGTCGTCAATTGCCGGAAAGACCCGAAGTGCAAGAGCTTTCCTAGGCTTTAGAGTGTTTTGTTAAATTAATAGGGTGATTCCACACTTTGCGCCGATGGCTTTTAATGAAAGGCACATATATTGTGAATTTAATTTCAGCTTTAATCAGTCACTTAGTTTGGTTTATATGGTGTAATTAGGAACAAGGTAAATTATATTTACCATCTATGGGAAATAGGTGCATTATGTCTAACTTTAGGGTACTGCTTAGTAAATGAAACTAAGAGAAATATGGTTGTTAATTTAAAGTCGAGTCAATTAAAGTTTATTTCAATTCAACAGCGACGTTTCGTCAGGTAATTTGCTATCTTCATAGAATACATACATGAGATGAGTTTTTTTTATGTCAGCCCAGTTTGTGAATCTACTGAAATTGTACATATCGAACAGACTGTTTCGAGTAAACCACAAATCTACGTATTCTGACTTCAAGGAAATACAAGCTGGAGTCCCACAAGGCAGCGTATTGGGACCAATCCTGTACTTGCTGTACACCAGTGATCTTCCGCAAACAGCCAACGTCATCACGGCCACTTTCGCAGACGACACAGCAAACGCAGCGACAGCGAAAACCGTTCAAGAATCGACAACACGCTTACAAAGATCAAACGATTCAGTTGAGGCTTGGACCAAGAAATGGCGCATCAAACTCAACGACCAGAAGGCAGTCCATGTGAACTTTACAAACAAGAGGATCCCAAACCCTCAGAGGCTCGAAATGAATGGAAGTGTTATCCCATATCATGATTCAGCTAAATATCTCGGCATGAATCTTGATGCAAAAGCCAAATGGGTCGAGCATGTCAAAATAAAACTCACAGAACTCTAGACTCGCTACAGGCAAATGTATTGGCTACTCGGTCGAAATTCACGGGTATCAATATACAACAAGCTATTGGTATATAACCAAATTCTCAAACCGGTTTGGACGTATGGTATACAGCTTTGGGGCTGTGCCAGCAAATGTCACATACAAGGGATACAACGCTTCCAGAACAAAGTACTAAGAAACATCGCCAACGCTCCTTGGTATGTGCGTAACAGTGACTTGCATTGCGATCTTGGTGTACCCATGGTCGAGGAAGTCATAAAACAGAACGCCATCAAACACGTAAATCGGCTCACTCAACACGAAAATCCTGAGGCACTGAGACTTCTCGACAACAACCACCTGACAAGACGACTCAAAAGGACAAAACCATTTGAACTCGTTGAACGACAAGAGTGACAACAATACTCTTCCTCACGCCGGTTGGCTTCCAACATCAAACAAGATACAATAGAAATCAATGGATTCTTTGTAATAAAAGCTAAAATCTAATTATCAAATGTAAATTAATGGTTGGTCAGAAATGACCAGTTTTAAAAAAAAATAAAAAAAAAAATTAAAAAAAAAAAAAAATCTATGGGAAATAGGTGCATTATGTCTAACTTTAGGGTACTGCTTAGTAAATGAAACTAAGAGAAATATGGTTGTTAATTTAAAGTTGAGTCAATTAAAGTTTATTTCAATTCAACAGCGACGTTTCGTCAGGTAATTTGCTATCTTCATAGAATACATACATGAGATGAGTTTTTTTTATTAAAAGACACCAATTATCACAAAAGAAATTATAAATATGATAATACATGAACAACTTGAAAAATTGAAACATATTCCAAGTATTTTAAAGGAATTAATTATGATAATGATGTATACAAGAATGCGAGGATAGGCTGAAAAGTTCTTGGCCTGACCCAGAGATGGCATTCCAAACAGTGAAAATTTCTTTTTCCTGCCTGCGTGCACATATCATTAGTTCGTATGATAGGCTTTAACTTGTTCGCTCGATTAGTTTGTGTACAGGATTTTTGTAGTAGACGTCTTGCGTATTCTACGTTAAAATGAATAAACTTGAATATCGTGCGGTGATAAAATGTTTCATTTTGGATGGACCAACCCCTAAAAAAATTCATTTGAAGTTGACAAAAATGTACCAGAACTCTACTCCTTCAATGTCAACAGTTAAAAAGTGGGCAGCTGAATTTAAAAGTGGTCGCACGTCACTGGAAGATGACCCACGTGAAGAACGGCCAAAAATTGCAACTAAAATTGAAACTATCGAAAAGGTGCACGATGTCGTGTTGCATATAAGGTGTTTATGTTGCATCTAAAGAGTTGTATGGTTATACTCTATAATCTGTGCATTTATACTCATTGGTGATGCTTTTGTCAATGAAACGAGTCTCAGAAAATAAATGATTAATTAGTGTTAAAATGAATCTAAATAGTGATGCGCCTTTTCAACAACAATATTGTCTTTTGCATTAGAAAAAATTGAAAAAATTGACTGCGTTCCTTTACAATAAACCTTTTAACTACAAAAGTATATATTTTTTTAAAAACAAATAAAAACATACACAAAACTCACAAATTATTCATTTATTTACTCATACGCGTTTCAATGACTCGTTGTTTACAATATTATTTTTATTCCTATTAATATACAAAGTTTCCCATGCATCCAATTCACTACACTTAACAACGTTTTTTAACAGGGTAACATCGTCTACTTTAAATTCGTGCTGTTCCTCTAAACAATGTTTCGCCATCGCAGATTTTTCTGCTCTATTATATTTAATGTGGGAAAAATGTTCCTTAGCCCTAGTTTTAATATTTCTTTTTGTTTGGCCTATATATTTCAGAGGACACTCGCTACACTTCAAGCAGTAGATTCCTGACTTTTCTTCATTTGGTATGGCATCTTTATGGGTCCCTAACAATTTCTTTAGGTTATTTGCAGTGGCAATTGTAACATTCAAATTACTATATTTTCCTAGAGATTTTCTAATTTTATTAGACAGTGGTGGATGGTGTGTTATTTTTACCCATTTTATCCCTTTTAAATCCCTTAATAACGTGCTTCTCTGATTTTTTATTGTGTTATTTTTCATCTTTTTGTGAATTTACTGATGATGATGACTTGGTCATTGAAACGCATAAGAGTAAATAAATGAATAATTTGTGAGTTTTGTGCATGTTTTTATTTGTTTTTAACATAACCTCACAAGCTAAGCTCAAAGAATATTTGTTTATATTTTTTAGATCATTTTTTTATTTACTTTATTTATGGTACAAGGTCTTTGTCTGACCCTTTGATGTCTAAGAAAATACCTCTTTTTTAATATTTTTTGCTGTACTTTTGTTTTAGTCATTTATTGTTATATTTCATACACAACTGCACCGATATTTATTTTGATTATGTATTTACTACAGGAGTGTAAAGATAAGCACCATTTCGTCTTCATGATGTTGAGTCACTGATTGTTTAGATTAGGCCTACGTTCCCGAAAGTGGTTCCCAAAGGACTAAATGACAGCAGGCGTAAGATCAAGTCCCTTTAGGCTTTGGGAATCTGGGGAAATGTTTTATAAATGGTGCAATATTGGGTTTGAAAAGACCTGTTAGAATGAATGGACAGTCGTATAGGTGTTAGCGATAATGTCAGGGTCTTTTGCTTTCGGGGTGGATTTATTACCATACTTGCTATTCTGAATATTATCGATTTGCTACCTGGCGCAGCTAAAGTTTGTAGTAAGAGATACGGGGGATATGATTGTAAAGCATGTTCCTACGCTGTGTGTTTGCGTTATTATGTGCGACGGTAGAAAAATTCTGATTCATTAGCGCTCTTCATCAGATCAGCTACTTTGAAGTCTTGCCTGTTCCATAGTTCTACTAGGCCTGGTTTCATTTTTGCTATTACTATTTTTGCTGTTACAAAACGCCAGAGCTTCTACATTTATAAGACGACGATTATTGCTAAGTTACAATATGCCAGCGCTTCTACATTTATGAGACAACGATTATTGTTAAGTTACAAACCGCCAGCGCTTCTACATTTATGAGACAACGATTATTGCTATGTTACAATACGCCAGCGCTTCTACATTTATGAGACGACGATTATTGTTAAGTTACAAAACGCCAGCGCTTCTACATTTATGAGACAACGATTATTGCTATGTTACAATACGCCAGCGCTTCTACATTTATGAGACAACGATTATTGTTAAGTTACAATACGCCAGCGCTTCTACATTTATGAGACGACGATTATTGCTAAGTTACAATACGCCAGCGCTTCTACATTTATGAGACGGCGATTATTGCTAAGTTACAATACGTCAGCGCTTCTACATTTATGAGACGACGATTATTGCTAAGTTACAATACGCCAGCGCTTCTACATTTATGAGACGACGATTATTGCTAAGTTACAATACGCCAGCGCCTCTACATTTATGAGACGACGATTATTGCTAAGTTACAATACGCCAGCGCTTCTACATATATGAGACGACGATTATTGCTAAGTTACAAAACGCCAGCGCTTCTACATTTATGAGACAACGATTATTGCTATGTTACAAAACGCCAGCGTTTATACATTTTGAGACAATGATTATTGCTATGTTACAAAACGCCAGCGCTTCTACATTTATGAGACAATGATTATTGCTAAGTTACAATACGCCAGCGCTTCTACATTTATGAGACGACGATTATTGCTAAGTTACAATACGCCAGCGCCTCTACATTTATGAGACGACGATTATTGCTAAGTTACAATACGCCAGCACTTCTACATATATGAGACGACGATTATTGCTAAGTTACAAAACGCCAGCGCTTCTACATTTATGAGACGACGATTATTGCTAAGTTACAATACGCCAGCGCTTCTACATTTATGAGACGACGATTATTGCTAAGTTACAATACGCCAGCGCTTCTACATATATGAGACGACGATTATTGCTAAGTTACAATACGCCAGCGCTTCTACATTTATGAGACGACGATTATTGCTAAGTTACAATACGCCAGCGCCTCTACATTTATGAGACGACGATTATTGCTAAGTTACAATACGCCAGCGCTTCTACATATATGAGACGACGATTATTGCTAAGTTACAAAACGCCAGCGCTTCTACATTTATGAGACGACGATTATTGCTAAGTTACAAAACGCCAGCGTTTCTACATTTATGAGACAATGATTATTGCTATGTTACAAAACGCCAGCGCTTCTACATATATGAGACGACGATTATTGCTAAGTTACAAAACGCCAGCGCTTCTACATTTATGAGACAATGATTATTGCTAAGTTACAATACGCCAGCGCTTCTACATATATGAGACGACGATTATTGCTAAGTTACAAAACGCCAGGGCTTCTACATTTATGAGACAACGATTATTGTTAAGTTACAAAACGCCAGCGCTTCTACATTTATGAGACGACGATTATTGCTAAGTTACAATACGCCAGCGCTTCTACATTTATTAGACAACGATTATTGCTATGTTACAAAACGCCAGCGCTTCTACATTTATGAGACGACGATTATTGCTAAGTTACTAAACGCCAGCGCTTCTACATTTATGAGACGACGATTATTGTTAAGTTACAAAACGCCAGCGCTTCTACATTTATTAGACGACGATTATTGCTAAGTTACAAAACGCCAGCGCTTCTACATTTATGAGACGACGATTATTGCTAAGTTACAATACGCCAGCGCTTCTACATTTATGAGACGACGATTATTGCTAAGTTACAATACGCCAGCGCTTCTACATATATGAGACGACGATTATTGCTAAGTTACAATACGCCAGCGCTTCTACATTTATGAGACGACGATTATTGCTAAGTTACAATACGCCAGCGCCTCTACATTTATGAGACGACGATTATTGCTAAGTTACAATACGCCAGCGCTTCTACATATATGAGACGACGATTATTGCTAAGTTACAAAACGCCAGCGCTTCTACATTTATGAGACAACGATTATTGCTAAGTTACAAAACGCCAGCGTTTCTACATTTATGAGACAATGATTATTGCTATGTTACAAAACGCCAGCGCTTCTACATATATGAGACGACGATTATTGCTAAGTTACAAAACGCCAGCGCTTCTACATTTATGAGACAATGATTATTGCTAAGTTACAATACGCCAGCGCTTCTACATATATGAGACGACGATTATTGCTAAGTTACAAAACGCCAGCGCTTCTACATTTATGAGACAACGATTATTGTTAAGTTACAAAACGCCAGCGCTTCTACATTTATGAGACGACGATTATTGCTAAGTTACAATACGCCAGCGCTTCTACATTTATTAGACAACGATTATTGCTATGTTACAAAACGCCAGCGCTTCTACATTTATGAGACGACGATTATTGCTAAGTTACTAAACGCCAGCGCTTCTACATTTATGAGACGACGATTATTGTTAAGTTACAAAACGCCAGCGCTTCTACATTTATGAGACAATGATCATTGCTATGTTACAAAACGCCAGCGCTTCTACATTTATGAGACAACGATAATGGCTAAGTTACAAAACGTCAGCGCTTCTACATTTATGAGACAATGATTATTGCTATGTTACAAAACGTCAGCGCTTCTACATTTATGAGACAACGATTATTATTATGTTACAAAACGCCAGCGCTTCTACATTTATGAGACAACGATAATGGCTAAGTTACAAAACGTCAGCGCTTCTACATTTATGAGACAACGATAATGGCTAAGTTACAAAACGCCAGCGCTTCTACATTTATGAGACAATGATTATTGCTATGTTACAAAACGCCAGCGCTTCTACATTTATGAGACAACGATAATGGCTAAGTTACAAAACGTCAGCGCTTCTACATTTATGAGACAATGATTATTGCTATGTTACAAAACGCCAGCGCTTCTACATTTATGAGACAATGATTATTGCTATGTTACAAAACGCCAGCGCTTCTACATTTATGAGACAACGATAATGGCTAAGTTACAAAACGTCAGCGCTTCTACATTTATGAGACAACGATAATGGCTAAGTTACAAAACGTCAGCGCTTCTACATTTATGAGACAACGATTATTATTATGTTACAAAACGCCAGCGTTTCTACATTTATGAGACAACGATAATGGCTATGTTACAAAACGCCAGCGTTTCTACATTTATGAGACAACGATAATGGCTAAGTTACAAAACGTCAGCGCTTCTACATTTATGAGACAACGATTATTGCTATGTTACAAAACGCCAGCGTTTCTACATTTATGAGACAACGATAATGGCTATGTTACAAAACGCCAGCGTTTCTACATTTATGAGACAACGATTATTGCTATGTTACAAAACGCCAGCGTTTCTACATTTATGAGACAACGATAATGGCTAAGTTACAAAACGTCAGCGCTTCTACATTTATGAGACAACGATTATTGCTATGTTACAAAACGCCAGCGTTTCTACATTTATGAGACAACGATAATGGCTATGTTACAATACGCCAGCGTTTCTACATTTATGAGACAACGATAATGGCTAAGTTACAAAACGTCAGCGCTTCTACATTTATGAGACAACGATTATTGCTATGTTACAAAACGCCAGCGTTTCTACATTTATGAGACAACGATAATGGCTATGTTACAAAACGCCAGCGTTTCTACATTTATGAGACAACGATTATTGCTATGTTACAAAACGCCAGCGTTTCTACATTTATGAGACAACGATAATGGCTAAGTTACAAAACGCCAGCGCTTCTACATTTATGAGACATCGATTATTGCTATGTTACAAAACGCCAGCGTTTCTACATTTGTGAGACAACGATAATGGCTAAGTTACAAAACGCCAGCGTTTCTACATTTATGAGACAACGATAATGGCTAAGTTACAAAACGCCAGCGTTTCTACATTTATGAGACAACGATAATGGCTAAGTTACAAAACGCCAGCGCTTCTACATTTATGAGACAACGATTATTGCTATGTTACAAAACGTCAGCGCTTCTACATTTATGAGACAATGATTATTGCTATGTTACTAAACGCCAGCGCTTCTACATTTATGAGACAATGATTATTGCTAAGTTACTAAACGCCAGCGCTTCTACATTTATGAGACAATGATTATTGCTATGTTACAAAACGCCAGCGCTTCTACATTTATGAGACAACGATAATGGCTAAGTTACAAAACGCCAGCGTTTCTACATTTATGAGACAACTTTTATTGCTATGTTACACACGCATGCGCTTCTATATTTATTAGAAAACGATTATTGCTGTTACAAAACGCCTGCGTTTCTACATTTATGAGACAACTTTTATTGCTATGTTACACACGCATGTGCTTCTACATTTATTAGACAACGATTATTGCTGTTACAAAACGTCAGCGCTTCTACATTTATGAGACAACTTTTATTGCTATGTTACACACGCATGCGCTTCTACATTTATTAGACAACGATTATTGCTGTTACAAAACGTCAGCGCTTCTACATTTATGAGAGAACTTTTATTGCTATGTTACACACGCATGCGCTTTTACATTTATTAGACAACGATTATTGCTATTACAAAACGTCAGCGCTTCTACATTTATGAGACAATGATTATTGCTATGTAACACACGCATGCGCTTCTACATTTATTAGACAACGATTATTGCTGTTACAAAACGCCAGCGCTTCTACATTTATGAGACAACGATAATGGCTAAGTTACAAAACGTCAGCGCTTCTACATTTATGAGACAACGATAATGGCTAAGTTACAAAACGTCAGCGCTTCTACATTTATGAGACAACGATAATGGCTAAGTTACAAAACGTCAGCGCTTCTACATTTATGAGACAACGATAATGGCTAAGTTACAAAACGTCAGCGCTTCTACATTTATGAGACAACGATTATTGCTATGTTACAAAACGTCAGCGCTTCTACATTTATGAGACAACGATAATGGCTAAGTTACAAAACGTCAGCGCTTCTACATTTATGAGACAACGACTATTGCTATGTTACAAAACGTCAGCGCTTCTACATTTATGAGACAACGATAATGGCTAAGTTACAAAACACCAGCGCTTCTACATTTATGAGACAACGATAATGGCTAAGTTACAAAACGTCAGCGCTTCTACATTTATGAGACAACGATTATTGCTATGTTACAAAACGCCAGCGCTTCTACATTTATGAGACATCGATTATTGCTATGTTACAAAACGCCAGCGCTTCTACATTTATGAGACAACGATTATGGCTAAGTTACAAAACGCCAGCGCTTCTACATTTATGAGACAACGATAATGGCTAAGTTACAAAACGCCAGCGCTTCTACATTTATGAGACAACGATAATGGCTAAGTTACAAAACGTCAGCGCTTCTACATTTATGAGACAACGATTATTGCTATGTTACAAAACGTCAGCGCTTCTACATTTATGAGACAACGATAATGGCTAAGTTACAAAACGCCAGCGCTTCTACATTTATGAGACAACGACTATTGCTATGTTACAAAACGTCAGCGCTTCTACATTTATGAGACAACGATAATGGCTAAGTTACAAAACGCCAGCGCTTCTACATTTATGAGACAACGATAATGGCTAAGTTACAAAACGTCAGCGCTTCTACATTTATGAGACAACGATTATTGCTATGTTACAAAACGCCAGTGCTTCTACATTTATGAGACAACTTTTATTGCTATGTTACACACGCATGCGCTTCTACATTTATTAGACAACGATTATTGCTGTTAGAAAACGCCAGCGTTTCTACATTTATGAGACAACTTTTATTGCTATGTTACACACGCATGCGCTTCTACATTTATTAGACAACGATTATTGCTGTTACAAAACGTCAGCGCTTCTACATTTATGAGACAGCTTTTATTGCTATGTTACACACGCATGCGCTTTTACATTTATTAGACAACGATTATTGCTATTACAAAACGCCAGCGTTTCTACATTTATGAGACAACTTTTATTGCTATGTTACACACGCATGCGCTTCTACATTTATTAGACAACGATTATTGCTGTTAGAAAACGCCAGCGTTTCTACATTTATGAGACAACTTTTATTGCTATGTTACAAAACTCCAGCACTTCTACATTTATTAGACAACGATTATTGCTGTTACAAAACGCCAGCGCTTCTACATTAATGAGACAATGATTATTGCTATTACAAAACGACAGCGTTTCTACATTTATGAGACAACTTTTATTGCTATGTTACAAAACTCCAGCACTTCTACATTTATTAGACAATGATTATTGCTGTTACAAAACGCCAGCGCTTCTACATTTATGAGACAACGATAATGGCTAAGTTACAAAACGTCAGCGCTTCTACATTTATGAGACAACGATAATGGCTAAGTTACAAAACGTCAGCGCTTCTACATTTATGAGACAACGATTATTATTATGTTACAAAACGCCAGCGCTTCTACATTTATGAGACGACGATTATTGTTAAGTTACAAAACGCCAGCGCTTCTACATTTATGAGACAATGATTATTGCTATGTTACAAAACGCCAGCGCTTCTACATTTATGAGACAACGATAATGGCTAAGTTACAAAACGTCAGCGCTTCTACATTTATGAGACAATGATTATTGCTATGTTACAAAACGTCAGCGCTTCTACATTTATGAGACAACGATTATTATTATGTTACAAAACGCCAGCGCTTCTACATTTATGAGACAACGATAATGGCTAAGTTACAAAACGTCAGCGCTTCTACATTTATGAGACAACGATAATGGCTAAGTTACAAAACGTCAGCGCTTCTACATTTATGAGACAATGATTATTGCTATGTTACAAAACGTCAGCGCTTCTACATTTATGAGACAACGATTATTATTATGTTACAAAACGCCAGCGCTTCTACATTTATGAGACAACGATAATGGCTAAGTTACAAAACGTCAGCGCTTCTACATTTATGAGACAACGATAATGGCTAAGTTACAAAACGCCAGCGCTTCTACATTTATGAGACAATGATTATTGCTATGTTACAAAACGCCAGCGCTTCTACATTTATGAGACAACGATAATGGCTAAGTTACAAAACGTCAGCGCTTCTACATTTATGAGACAATGATTATTGCTATGTTACAAAACGCCAGCGCTTCTACATTTATGAGACAATGATTATTGCTATGTTACAAAACGCCAGCGCTTCTACATTTATGAGACAACGATAATGGCTAAGTTACAAAACGTCAGCGCTTCTACATTTATGAGACAACGATAATGGCTAAGTTACAAAACGTCAGCGCTTCTACATTTATGAGACAACGATTATTATTATGTTACAAAACGCCAGCGTTTCTACATTTATGAGACAACGATAATGGCTATGTTACAAAACGCCAGCGTTTCTACATTTATGAGACAACGATAATGGCTAAGTTACAAAACGTCAGCGCTTCTACATTTATGAGACAACGATTATTGCTATGTTACAAAACGCCAGCGTTTCTACATTTATGAGACAACGATAATGGCTATGTTACAAAACGCCAGCGTTTCTACATTTATGAGACAACGATTATTGCTATGTTACAAAACGCCAGCGTTTCTACATTTATGAGACAACGATAATGGCTAAGTTACAAAACGTCAGCGCTTCTACATTTATGAGACAACGATTATTGCTATGTTACAAAACGCCAGCGTTTCTACATTTATGAGACAACGATAATGGCTATGTTACAATACGCCAGCGTTTCTACATTTATGAGACAACGATAATGGCTAAGTTACAAAACGTCAGCGCTTCTACATTTATGAGACAACGATTATTGCTATGTTACAAAACGCCAGCGTTTCTACATTTATGAGACAACGATAATGGCTATGTTACAAAACGCCAGCGTTTCTACATTTATGAGACAACGATTATTGCTATGTTACAAAACGCCAGCGTTTCTACATTTATGAGACAACGATAATGGCTAAGTTACAAAACGCCAGCGCTTCTACATTTATGAGACATCGATTATTGCTATGTTACAAAACGCCAGCGTTTCTACATTTGTGAGACAACGATAATGGCTAAGTTACAAAACGCCAGCGTTTCTACATTTATGAGACAACGATAATGGCTAAGTTACAAAACGCCAGCGTTTCTACATTTATGAGACAACGATAATGGCTAAGTTACAAAACGCCAGCGCTTCTACATTTATGAGACAACGATTATTGCTATGTTACAAAACGTCAGCGCTTCTACATTTATGAGACAATGATTATTGCTATGTTACTAAACGCCAGCGCTTCTACATTTATGAGACAATGATTATTGCTAAGTTACTAAACGCCAGCGCTTCTACATTTATGAGACAATGATTATTGCTATGTTACAAAACGCCAGCGCTTCTACATTTATGAGACAACGATAATGGCTAAGTTACAAAACGCCAGCGTTTCTACATTTATGAGACAACTTTTATTGCTATGTTACACACGCATGCGCTTCTATATTTATTAGAAAACGATTATTGCTGTTACAAAACGCCTGCGTTTCTACATTTATGAGACAACTTTTATTGCTATGTTACACACGCATGTGCTTCTACATTTATTAGACAACGATTATTGCTGTTACAAAACGTCAGCGCTTCTACATTTATGAGACAACTTTTATTGCTATGTTACACACGCATGCGCTTCTACATTTATTAGACAACGATTATTGCTGTTACAAAACGTCAGCGCTTCTACATTTATGAGAGAACTTTTATTGCTATGTTACACACGCATGCGCTTTTACATTTATTAGACAACGATTATTGCTATTACAAAACGTCAGCGCTTCTACATTTATGAGACAATGATTATTGCTATGTAACACACGCATGCGCTTCTACATTTATTAGACAACGATTATTGCTGTTACAAAACGCCAGCGCTTCTACATTTATGAGACAACGATAATGGCTAAGTTACAAAACGTCAGCGCTTCTACATTTATGAGACAACGATAATGGCTAAGTTACAAAACGTCAGCGCTTCTACATTTATGAGACAACGATAATGGCTAAGTTACAAAACGTCAGCGCTTCTACATTTATGAGACAACGATAATGGCTAAGTTACAAAACGTCAGCGCTTCTACATTTATGAGACAACGATTATTGCTATGTTACAAAACGTCAGCGCTTCTACATTTATGAGACAACGATAATGGCTAAGTTACAAAACGTCAGCGCTTCTACATTTATGAGACAACGACTATTGCTATGTTACAAAACGTCAGCGCTTCTACATTTATGAGACAACGATAATGGCTAAGTTACAAAACACCAGCGCTTCTACATTTATGAGACAACGATAATGGCTAAGTTACAAAACGTCAGCGCTTCTACATTTATGAGACAACGATTATTGCTATGTTACAAAACGCCAGCGCTTCTACATTTATGAGACATCGATTATTGCTATGTTACAAAACGCCAGCGCTTCTACATTTATGAGACAACGATTATGGCTAAGTTACAAAACGCCAGCGCTTCTACATTTATGAGACAACGATAATGGCTAAGTTACAAAACGCCAGCGCTTCTACATTTATGAGACAACGATAATGGCTAAGTTACAAAACGTCAGCGCTTCTACATTTATGAGACAACGATTATTGCTATGTTACAAAACGTCAGCGCTTCTACATTTATGAGACAACGATAATGGCTAAGTTACAAAACGCCAGCGCTTCTACATTTATGAGACAACGACTATTGCTATGTTACAAAACGTCAGCGCTTCTACATTTATGAGACAACGATAATGGCTAAGTTACAAAACGCCAGCGCTTCTACATTTATGAGACAACGATAATGGCTAAGTTACAAAACGTCAGCGCTTCTACATTTATGAGACAACGATTATTGCTATGTTACAAAACGCCAGTGCTTCTACATTTATGAGACAACTTTTATTGCTATGTTACACACGCATGCGCTTCTACATTTATTAGACAACGATTATTGCTGTTAGAAAACGCCAGCGTTTCTACATTTATGAGACAACTTTTATTGCTATGTTACACACGCATGCGCTTCTACATTTATTAGACAACGATTATTGCTGTTACAAAACGTCAGCGCTTCTACATTTATGAGACAGCTTTTATTGCTATGTTACACACGCATGCGCTTTTACATTTATTAGACAACGATTATTGCTATTACAAAACGCCAGCGTTTCTACATTTATGAGACAACTTTTATTGCTATGTTACACACGCATGCGCTTCTACATTTATTAGACAACGATTATTGCTGTTAGAAAACGCCAGCGTTTCTACATTTATGAGACAACTTTTATTGCTATGTTACAAAACTCCAGCACTTCTACATTTATTAGACAACGATTATTGCTGTTACAAAACGCCAGCGCTTCTACATTAATGAGACAATGATTATTGCTATTACAAAACGACAGCGTTTCTACATTTATGAGACAACTTTTATTGCTATGTTACAAAACTCCAGCACTTCTACATTTATTAGACAATGATTATTGCTGTTACAAAACGCCAGCGCTTCTACATTTATGAGACAACGATAATGGCTAAGTTACAAAACGTCAGCGCTTCTACATTTATGAGACAACGATAATGGCTAAGTTACAAAACGTCAGCGCTTCTACATTTATGAGACAACGATTATTATTATGTTACAAAACGCCAGCGTTTCTACATTTATGAGACAACGATAATGGCTAAGTTACAAAACGTCAGCGCTTCTACATTTATGAGACAACGATTATTGCTATGTTACAAAACGCCAGCGTTTCTACATTTATGAGACAACGATAATGGCTATGTTACAAAACGCCAGCGTTTCTACATTTATGAGACAACGATAATGGCTAAGTTACAAAACGTCAGCGCTTCTACATTTATGAGACAACGATTATTGCTATGTTACAAAACGCCAGCGTTTCTACATTTATGAGACAACGATAATGGCTATGTTACAAAACGCCAGCGTTTCTACATTTATGAGACAACGATTATTGCTATGTTACAAAACGCCAGCGTTTCTACATTTATGAGACAACGATAATGGCTAAGTTACAAAACGTCAGCGCTTCTACATTTATGAGACAACGATTATTGCTATGTTACAAAACGCCAGCGTTTCTACATTTATGAGACAACGATAATGGCTATGTTACAATACGCCAGCGTTTCTACATTTATGAGACAACGATAATGGCTAAGTTACAAAACGTCAGCGCTTCTACATTTATGAGACAACGATTATTGCTATGTTACAAAACGCCAGCGTTTCTACATTTATGAGACAACGATAATGGCTATGTTACAAAACGCCAGCGTTTCTACATTTATGAGACAACGATTATTGCTATGTTACAAAACGCCAGCGTTTCTACATTTATGAGACAACGATAATGGCTAAGTTACAAAACGCCAGCGCTTCTACATTTATGAGACATCGATTATTGCTATGTTACAAAACGCCAGCGTTTCTACATTTATGAGACAACGATAATGGCTAAGTTACAAAACGCCAGCGTTTCTACATTTATGAGACAACGATAATGGCTAAGTTACAAAACGCCAGCGTTTCTACATTTATGAGACAACGATAATGGCTAAGTTACAAAACGCCAGCGCTTCTACATTTATGAGACAACGATTATTGCTATGTTACAAAACGTCAGCGCTTCTACATTTATGAGACAATGATTATTGCTATGTTACTAAACGCCAGCGCTTCTACATTTATGAGACAATGATTATTGCTAAGTTACTAAACGCCAGCGCTTCTACATTTATGAGACAATGATTATTGCTATGTTACAAAACGCCAGCGCTTCTACATTTATGAGACAACGATAATGGCTAAGTTACAAAACGCCAGCGTTTCTACATTTATGAGACAACTTTTATTGCTATGTTACACACGCATGCGCTTCTATATTTATTAGAAAACGATTATTGCTGTTACAAAACGCCTGCGTTTCTACATTTATGAGACAACTTTTATTGCTATGTTACACACGCATGTGCTTCTACATTTATTAGACAACGATTATTGCTGTTACAAAACGTCAGCGCTTCTACATTTATGAGACAACTTTTATTGCTATGTTACACACGCATGCGCTTCTACATTTATTAGACAACGATTATTGCTGTTACAAAACGTCAGCGCTTCTACATTTATGAGAGAACTTTTATTGCTATGTTACACACGCATGCGCTTTTACATTTATTAGACAACGATTATTGCTATTACAAAACGTCAGCGCTTCTACATTTATGAGACAACGATAATGGCTAAGTTACAAAACGTCAGCGCTTCTACATTTATGAGACAACGATTATTGCTATGTTACAAAACGTCAGCGCTTCTACATTTATGAGACAACGATAATGGCTAAGTTACAAAACGTCAGCGCTTCTACATTTATGAGACAACGACTATTGCTATGTTACAAAACGTCAGCGCTTCTACATTTATGAGACAACGATAATGGCTAAGTTACAAAACGCCAGCGCTTCTACATTTATGAGACAACGATAATGGCTAAGTTACAAAACGTCAGCGCTTCTACATTTATGAGACAACGATTATTGCTATGTTACAAAACGCCAGCGCTTCTACATTTATGAGACAACGATTATTGCTATGTTACAAAACGCCAGCGCTTCTACATTTATGAGACAACGATAATTGCTAAGTTACAAAACGCCAGCGCTTCTACATTTATGAGACAACGATAATGGCTAAGTTACAAAACGCCAGCGCTTCTACATTTATGAGACAACGATAATGGCTAAGTTACAAAACGTCAGCGCTTCTACATTTATGAGACAACGATTATTGCTATGTTACAAAACGTCAGCGCTTCTACATTTATGAGACAACGATAATGGCTAAGTTACAAAACGCCAGCGCTTCTACATTTATGAGACAACGACTATTGCTATGTTACAAAACGTCAGCGCTTCTACATTTATGAGACAACGATAATGGCTAAGTTACAAAACGCCAGCGCTTCTACATTTATGAGACAACGATAATGGCTAAGTTACAAAACGTCAGCGCTTCTACATTTATGAGACAACGATTATTGCTATGTTACAAAACGCCAGTGCTTCTACATTTATGAGACAACTTTTATTGCTATGTTACACACGCATGCGCTTCTACATTTATTAGACAACGATTATTGCTGTTAGAAAACGCCAGCGTTTCTACATTTATGAGACAACTTTTATTGCTATGTTACACACGCATGCGCTTCTACATTTATTAGACAACGATTATTGCTGTTACAAAACGTCAGCGCTTCTACATTTATGAGACAGCTTTTATTGCTATGTTACACACGCATGCGCTTTTACATTTATTAGACAACGATTATTGCTATTACAAAACGCCAGCGTTTCTACATTTATGAGACAACTTTTATTGCTATGTTACACACGCATGCGCTTCTACATTTATTAGACAACGATTATTGCTGTTAGAAAACGCCAGCGTTTCTACATTTATGAGACAACTTTTATTGCTATGTTACAAAACTCTAGCACTTCTACATTTATTAGACAACGATTATTGCTGTTACAAAACGCCAGCGCTTCTACATTAATGAGACAATGATTATTGCTATTACAAAACGCCAGCGTTTCTACATTTATGAGACAACTTTTATTGCTATGTTACAAAACTCCAGCACTTCTACATTTATTAGACAATGATTATTGCTGTTACAAAACGCCAGCGCTTCTACATTAATGAGACAATGATTATTGCTATTACAAAACGTCAGCGCTTCTACATTTATGAGACAACTTTTATTGCTATGTTACACACGCCAGCGCTTCTACATTTATGAGACAACTTTTATTGCTATGTTACAAAACGCCAGTGCTTTTACATTTATGAGACGGACGATCCCTTGTATAGGCATACAAATATAGGGTACAGAACTGCGCTACAGAATCGAGCCTATGTCAGTGCCGAAGATATTCGCCCAATGTTTGTCTCATAAAGTTTTAAAGGTATAATTTCATGAGACTCTTGTTATGGGTTCAGGATGCTTGAATGAACGTTAAGGTCTAAAATAATCTAGAGTTTCCAGATCATTAAATTGGAAATTAATCATAAATCCACAAAACATTCCTCCTATATTTTGAAAATTAATTGTGTCTTCACTATTGAATTTTTAATTTTTGTAAGTAAATATATATATATATATATATATATATATATATATATATATATATATATATATATCTTATACTTAGTAAGGGGCTGTTGACATAACCCCTGTTATTGCTTTTGATTAGTTTTTGGTTTTCTGCTTAGGTTAATTCATGTCAAAAATTTCTGTTGCATAAACGTCGGCTGCAGGTTGTAGTCTTTCCAGTCTTAGTCCAAGTCTCCATTCTGAAGGTCTAATTTGAGGCAATCCCAAGAGTAGTTAATGTTCCTATTGCACTACTGGTGCCATCTAATCAGAATAGGCGCTGTGACAGTATACAAACTTGGGCTGTTCGGAAGATTCTACTTCGGAAGTTCTGGTAGGACTAGCGAGTCCGTAGCTACCAGTTGGGGACTAGTCTCGTACCAGAGGCGCTTCGTGACCAGTTTAGGCCTTGCAGTAAGGCTCTTGAACTACCCTTATGTAAGAACATATTGTAAGATAACCCGAGTCTTGGATCAAACTCCTCGATGCTGTTATCAGGTTTTCTGGATCGATTTTCCTAGAGTTTGTGGCTGGATTCGTAGAGGTAGCGGGTTAGATGTAGATGGTATCCCATAATGTGGAGCCGGTTTAAAACCATCGTGGCTGTTTCAGTTAGCAGTAAGATCACTTGAAATTATACTGTCATTTAATATATTAGCGTAAATGGCATATGGAGATAAACTTCCAGGGGAAAGAAGAGAAAACCTTCCAATTAGTCCTGGCTTATTGGTTGGTATAATAAAGTAAATCAATGTAAGCATTCAGGCACGGGAGCCGGATGACATAACTTAATAACGTGTAACTTATATAATTTAATTATATACGTTGCTTAATATATTTATTTAAAGAGGTTTATTGGTATCATTTTATGTTGTATTGTTAAAGTTTTCTACTGCATTGTATTTTTAAAGTTTATATACATGTTTAGTCGTGGCTGGTTCTTCCCCACAGGGGTAAAGCTGTTCATCTTGAAAACCTTTTCCGTCAGATTTCCGGAGATACGCGACTCATCCCGAAGTTTTCCGCAATCCATATTCGGCTCTTATAATCGAACTAGTTAACGTTAACAAGTGTTTTTATCTTAACTCAGAGGTTATGTTTAAGTTTATTTCTATAATCAGAAATATTGTATTTTTCATAGATCTGTTTTTGTTACTCGTAGAACATGAGTTATACAATGTAGGCTGTGTAAAAGATTTAACTTTAATTATTTACAGCCACTAATTTAAAAATTTGATAACAATACACGATAAATATAATCCATTAGGAATTATTAAAAAGGAAGAAAACATTATAGTATAACGAAATATGTTATGCATTTCATTTGTAGGATATAAACTTTGAATACAATTGTACATCGTAATTTAATTCATTTAAAACAAACTATAATTATATTCGAATAATTTTTCTTATAATTTTAAGTTTATATACAATAATTAAATAGGTTTTACAAGGACCAAATATGGACAAAAACTCAACCTTAAAAATTGTTTTCCTATACAATGCTCAGGTTTCGATTCACATATGGAATTCTCATCATTAGTCATACATAGGTAAATATTAAACTTATTTATCAATATTAGATAAACCAAACGCGTTTAAATATTAAACCTATTTATCAATATTAGACAAACAAAACGCGTTTAAATATTAAACCTATTTATCAATATTAGATAAACCAAACGCGTTATACAAATACAAAAATAAAACAATAAATTAAATAAATCTATATTAAGCCAAAAGGGAAAGATTTCCATGTGGAGCAAGTTATCACAAATATTGAAATGTCTTGCTTGCTACAACTATTCTTACTCCAAAGGGTGAAGAAAACTCAAACATCAAAGTATTCAACATAGTCAACAAAATTACATTTAATATATAATGGTATAACTGTATATATAATGGTATGTAATGGCAAGCCGTTGGAAAATATTTTAGGTAGGTATTATTGATAAACTTTTGTTCCGAAATTTCTTATACAAACAATTGTAAAATTAAAAACATTGTTCTTTTAATAACCAAATGTTGATAATTTAGCATTTTTTAAAAAATGACAATTGATTTTAGTTACTATTTTAGAACAAACTGTGGTGAGTAATTATCACAAAACATCCTCTAAAAATAATCTTTGTATTAACATTATGGACATTTCGGATGCAAAACAACCATCCTCAATGCAACAAAATCCAAACCCGTAGGTTTGATGTTGTTTGTTTGGTTGATATACAACTGAAATATGTGTAATGTTAGTAAAAATATTATTGTTTTAATATGGTTTAGTGGTTTTACCTGATTTTTTGGAGGGTCATATAGTTTGGTCGTGTGTGGCACACATACATTTTTGATATTTGTTTTTGTTATAATGAATTTATTCAATGAAAAAATTTTTAATTCACGAAGACCATGCAGTCGACTATATTATTAGTTTTAAAAGTTGACTATTATAATAATAGATAATTATCGAAGGATTTGAAAATTATTGTAAATAAAGAGGAGGCAGAATAAAAGTCTCCGGTCTTGGATATTGTAACAGTTTATTTCAGGGTCCTACATTTTTAAGGAGACCTACTCTCTACAGGGGACTTGGGAAAGGGCCGTCTCTAACATTACCTTATAATACGCTAAGGTTACAGTGTAGACAAGTAATACCATTGCTTGGATAATACTAGACACGGACGTCTGTTTATTGGGTTTTTCAAGAAGCAACAAGTTGTACCAGCTTTTCAAACGGGTTTAAACTCCTCAAAACACAATTGCGTTGGATCTGGCTGCTTTGGGGCTCGGATATTCTCAGCCATGTCTCTGGAGTGTTACGTAGCGCGATTGAATGCATCGTAGGCGCGCCGGAACCCCACTCTCGCAAAACGTATCTTCCTGTCTGCCATATTTGATTACACGCGCCATTTCGCAAATTTCCTTCTATAAAGTCAAGATTTGAATGGAATGCTTTCACTTCGCATTACAAGTAATAGTGACTTTAAGGGTTGCAACAGTATGAAAGTTTCCCTTCAGACGTCTACCTTTTGTTATGCTGCGTTCCTTTAAATAATATGTTCATTGTGATATGAAGGAATCTAGAGATCTAATTATATAAACAAACCAAAAAGATCCACAAGTGCATCCGATATGACATGTATTTTATGCGCTCTCTAAATATCACTAAAGGCCAAAGAGCCTAAATGAAAGGCGGTGGAGAGCTTTGAAGGAAACATCCAATCCGAGAGGCTAGGATTTGATAACTCTTTATTTTAACATTAACATATAAGTTGACCATCTTGTGTCAATTACCTGGAGTAAATTGTTTATGACAAAAAACTGTATATATATATATATACAGTATTAATTTATTAATGTGTATACACTTCTACACTTGTTAATACAAAACAAGAATATTTATAAAAAAACTATTTGCTCACAGCTTTTCATCAATGTAATTAATATTCTTATAAGCTTAGTAGACCACCATCAGCAAAAACAACACTGACTGTCACTGACCTAGATTCGATCGCACAACTATCTACGATCATCACAGTGCCTCTGCAATTAATTGTAAATTTAAACTATATAATAGTTTACTATCGGTTATATATTATAGTGTCGTTATTTCATTTAACATGTTTTTTTGTTTAGATTTAACATAAATTTATTTTTCTAGTAGTTTGTCTTTGACCTATGTTTATTGAGTACAATATTTTTTAGATAATCATATTTGATTTTTTTACATAGTAATAAAATCATGATTGATATTTATACAAACTAAGGCTACGGTAACGGTGCAAGATGCTTTTGACAATATCAGTATATTACATTGGGGAAAGCTTCAAGTATAGGCTATACAGTAGTTTTATAATTATCCTTGTTAATGGAATGTATGTAGATACAAATTATATATATATATATTTAGATGGGTTGTGTGATTTTTTCTCCAACCATATGTTAAACAAAAATATCATTATCCTAAAAGTTGCCTTAAAATAAAATAAAATATTCTGGCCTTTATTTTCAACATATACATGATATTCATATTTTGATGTATACGATTTGAACAAGTCAAACATCACAAAAAATATAATGAAATAAATCTGTCCGCTGACAAATACTGTATTTTCATTTTTTATAAAATGTCAAAACAGTGGAGAATGTACATTTTGGACCTAGACCCCAGATTATTATTATTATTAATATATATATATATATATATATATATATATATATATATATATATATATATATATATATATATATATATATATATATATATATATATCCTGATAGGTATTCATTTCGGACTTAGAAATTCATTATATTATTATATACATTATATATATAAAGAACTAAGTTGTATAACTATGTTATATAGGTCAAACCAAGAAAAAACTAAAAGAAAGATATAAAGAACATTTGAATGTCTATATTAATCCAGAAGTATATAAATCAAATTTCTCAAATCATTGTATTAATAATAAGCACCAATTTCCATATATAGAAAATATATAACTTATAAAAGAAATTAATAAGGGATTAAGAATGAATATATATGAAGCATTCGAAATATATAAACACAATAATAATAACAAATTAATAAAAGAAGAAATACAAATACATTCTAAATTTGATACTATATTCAATGTCTATAATGTTACAGCAACAAAATAAAATAAAAATAAATTTGGCAATTTGTATAAATTTAGCAACAATTCTATTTCTAAATTAACATATGTTTTTGGCCCATAGCTTACATTGTTGTAATTTTCATTCCTGATGATGTAGGTACTGTTTACCAACGAAAAGCTTTGAATATAAATTATTAAATATTCTTGTATTTGAATAACCTATGTTGTTATATATATATAATTAGAGCAGATATATTATAATTTTATTACATAATATATTATATTGTATATATTATTATATTATATATAATTATATATATATATATATATATATATATATATATATATATATATATATATATATATAATGTCACAGCTATTACTTTGTTTATTTTATAGCAAACATTTCGATCACTATAACTATTCCTACTTCTAAAGGCTATAAAAACTTTATGTGTCGTTGAATTATGTCCATTGTGCGACATCGTGAATAGATCGTAGCAATGCCAGGTAAGCCAAGGTGCTCATATATCAAAGTTACAAACATCTATAAAGGAGAACTTGCTTAAAAGGACCGGATTCTTCCCCTGCTGGTGTCAATCTTCTCGTGGAGTGACAGTGTGTCTACTGAAGACGCATGCATTAACATAATCTCTGTTTTAATAACATCATGACAGATTGTCTCTCCACGCAACCATTTTACACATATTATCATAATCCGTATTAATTATTATACTAGAAAACTCCTCAATTAAATGCAGTGTCTTAAATTCTTTAAATTATTTCTTTTTTATATTTAAAAAGTACTTAACTAAGTGAATACTTAATATTGATTAGGCAGAGTTAATATACCTATGCTACAGAAAGACTACAACGAACTCAATACCATAAAATACATCGCTCAGCAAAACGGCTACCAACATACACTCATAGACAACTTACTCAGGAAAATTAAACATAAGCACCATCAAACGGCCACGTAGACAAACCACACAAAAATCAACAAATATCCCTCACCTACCACAACAAAAACACACACAAAATAGCCTCCACATTAAAAAAACTCCAATACCAAATATCCTACAAAACCACAAACACTTTAAGACAGCACATACAACCTTTTCAAAATCAAACTGACAAATACAAACTATCAGGTATTTACAAATTAACCATGTAGCGTTTTTCCCAGCTATTACATCGACCAAACAGGTAGGTCATTTTATACACGCTTCGAATTACACAAATCCAGCTAAGCAAAACACTTAAAAAACACACACAACACACACACACACAGACATACACACTAATTTAAATGTTCTACACACATTAAAACAAAGTAAAAAACTAACAACCCTAGAAAAATGTGAGATATACAAACACTATGCAATAGATAATGAAAACGTATTCGTATTAAATGATCACTCACATTTTGAAGCCAGTAGCCTTTTTCATTACATGACACACACAACCATAATAAATGCCACCCCATCCCACAGTCATAAATCCATCCCGTTACAGGCTTTGTACCTAACCGATGCCGCCAGTAGAGGGTTAGCTTCGTAAAAGGAACGAATGTTCTGAAACGCGTCAGCAAGTAAGCCATTACGTATTCACTTATTTAAATACTTTTTAAATATAATTTAATCAGTAAATTCAAGATGATTACATCAAGCAACTTTAATTCTTTTCATTTTATAGCTTTGTTTATATGTGAAAGTGACTATCTGCGAATGTTTAGCACAGGACAGTCAGATGAGCTGCGGGGTTTTGCAGGTTGTCTGTCATTATACTGATGCTGGTTTATAAAATCAGAGCTGTGTTTTGAATGGTCATGACTCCCTCATTTTTGCGTATCTTGGGGCTATTCTCGGACGAAGGGCAAGGGCTAGCGCCTAAGTGACCTTTGTCTATTCTTTTCTTGCTTCACCATTTTTATTTTATTCCATTTCACAAGTGTACTGGCAAACTTGGTTAAAGGGACGATAAAGCTTCAAGAGGACGAGTTTATTTTACCAACTGGGAGACACGCTAGCTGTAGAAGTTACTGTTTTTAGGTCCATTATGTTTACAGAATATAACTAAACCTAAAACCTAGCGGAGTTAAAACTCTCAGTATACTCATCTTCATTTCTGTTAGGAATATTTGTATATATTCGAGTACATTTTCCTGCCTTTTTTACATTACAATATTTTCTTTTGTTGACGCTTTTCGGAATGATTCCATTTTCAAAATATTTAGGCTTACTGTTCGCCCAAAGCTTGAGTTCGTCTTTGTATACTGTTAGCCACGCCATCGCTACTTTCTGTCCTCGCTTTCTATTGGTACACGCCTTCTCTAGTAGTTTATAATCTAATAGTATATTACTTTTGTAGTATATATTTAATATATACTAGCAGAGGTTCTTTTAAACTAAACTCAAAAAAACGTATGCTTAATAGCAGTAAGCTTATAATTCGACTTCGGAGCTGCTTATACTAATTTTACGACCTAAGGGTTAAAGGCCTAAGGACAGTACCAAACCTGTGTGATCCAAATGGGAAATGTTTTTTTACCTTTTTTAATATTAACAAAAACAATTTGTCATAAATTAAACAATTCTAATTGACAGTTTAAGATTACAGCCTCCTTCATGTTTTCTAGTTATATTAAAAAATATTTTTAATACCACGTTTTAACTACAGTTTTAGGCTATTAATTTTCTTACATGACAGTAATATTTCATTTAGAAAAAATTGTACCCCAAATAGGGTCAACATTTTTTTTTAAAACTACTAATCTTTCATAACAGAATACTAGCTTGGATTATTATTTTTACTTCTGATTCCTATCTGAGTTCGTAACTGATTTTGATTTCTTACCAGTCACCAATCATTGCCCTAGGCTAAAGAAAAAAAATAAACCCGATTATGTTTCTAATTTATTAACCCAAATAATTTAACACAAGCTATTTTCTTTGTAGTCACATTATAACATAGCTTCGTTGCGATGTATTGTTACATAATGCTCTGTTTTTTTTAATGAATATTAATTTAAAGTTTCCGGTTTCTGTAAAGTTAGGTTAATGTGTGTTTTCTTAATTTCCTTAAATTTTTCAGTTGCCAATTTTTATTATTTTCTCATGCTAAGTAGAGTTAGCAATTTCGGTGACGCTGGAGATCTATATAAAAAGCGACTCTTCATTAATCTCCGCTAGAGAGTAGGTCTAATTCCTACCATGCACATGTGCATTGATTTCATAGATTTTAATAGGAGTTGCATAGTAGTCGTATGATCTGCATATACAACTGTATAGTTATGCAATCCAATATAGTGGTCTGCGTGTTCGCGTGTGTTTTTTTCTTAATTTTAAACACTATTTATGGATCGCGAATATTTATAACTACTTTTCCTTGCTTAGAATGTATTTTTAAGTAAGTAAATACGAAAACATCTTGGTTGACTAGATCTATATTGTCATATGTATACATTTAAGTATATTATTCTGCGTTTCCCAACATCAAAAGAGGTTTATTTCGTTGACGCGTTTCGGATTGAGTAAAGTACAGTTTAAAGTGTTGGTAATGGAGTTAAACTGAAACGAGAATAAAGTTAATATTCCTCCGTTAGTTTCTCTCCATTCCTCGTACCAAGGGAACAGTCCTAGTACCTTGGATTTTCTAAGTTAGAAAAAATTATTGTACAATATTAAATATTTACAAATTACTATTCATTATATGCAACGCCTTTGGCTCCACGTAACACAATATGCGTAAAAGTCTCGTATTTGTATATACTATGTAAATAGTTTTGAACAGACTGAGAAGCCAAATAATATCTTCTGTTTTATACTGCATTATTTATGCTTCTATAAGACATTGGCAATAATAATCAGAGAGCTGTATACTATTTATAAATGAGACAGTTCTCGAATAGCATTTAGATTTTAACGAAACTATACGTCGATTTCAAGTAGAATAGGAATGGGTCTGTGGCAGAATAGGAATGCGATGTTGTCAGTTCAAACCCGCCACTGCCAGCGACTGAAATTGCAGAACCACGCTAAATCACTAGACTACAGTTACAATGTCTTTGAGCGATGAACGGAAGTTTAACGTCGAATTGGCAACAAGGCTCACCCACGCAGCAAGATGTGAATTTCCTATTAGCTCAGATGGCTGTAATCCCTACTCCCTCTGGTCGATTTCACCTACGCAGAATCCTATTCTGTTTTAAATCAAACTATAATTACAGGAGTAGAAATCACTCAACTTCCAGGTACGCGACCCTGTCATATGATGCCATATCGCCCTAACATCCTCCACCAGTGGGCTTTAAGTCTTAATCCTAGTTATATGCGCAATCCTTTTAGGTTTACTCAAGCTGTAATATGATACTGAGTAATCGACTTATACAAACAATTCGAGATGTAAGTTACCACACAACCAAGCGGAGAGTGAATGCTTTATAGAAGTGCGAGTCTTAGTGCACGTGCCTGAGTAACTCAGAACGAACGTCAATGGATAATGGTTTGGCAATAATGCGTTACATGTAAGAAAGAGAACGTTAAAACAGTTGGACAGTAAATCCCGATTTGGCAAGAGTGACGAAATCGTTGGTCAGCAACACCGGGAGCCAATTTTATACTTTATGCTAATCTAAACAAGTACAAGCAACTTCACCCCCCCCCCGCCCGGTTAAGTAACATTAATTCAGCTCCTGGCTTCACGTTTCAAACCAACATAAAAGTTCCCCTTCGCCAACATAAAAGTTTTATTGTACGAACAGCCGCCAATTGCCGCTCGTCTCCCTCGGAACCGCTCCTCTCCGCTTATCTGCATAGCCTCTTGAAGCGCTCGCACGCACATAATCGTCACATCTAGATGTATGACCTGTGAATTCATTCCTTATGCTCGGCATAACAATGCGCATAGCTTACAGCATCTGATGAGGTTTGGGAATAAAATGAACGTTCATCTTAACGGGTGATACACTTTAAAACTCTTTCCACACGATCCGGTTGTCTGTATATAGAACAAATAGACTTTACAGCTGGTAACTTAAATAAGGACGTTTTAAATATAACAAGCGTAATAACCCAATAGGGCAATACATGATATTAACCAGTAATATTTAATATGCAAACTTTATTACAGTAATCCCTTTTGTACATTTCGGTGAACAAGTCATCATCAGAGGGTATAACTACAATGCATTTCGTTCTGTAACTTCATTACATTTAGTGATAACTACTTGATCATCTAAATTTACATAAGGGTATGTTGTATGTAACTATGTAAATTAGTTATTATTTTATTAATAATATCTAATGTGTTACTGAATATATTTTCAATTATAGGGAAAAGTCGTCTGGTATCGGACAGGGGGTGGTATCGGACAGGTGGTGGTATCGGACAGGAGGTGATAGCGGACAAATCATTTTTAACCAGCATACGACTTACGACCTGTCCTGCCATCAGATTGTTTCTTTAAGGAAAACGGAGTAGTTGTCCAATTATAGGACGATATTGCTGCGTCGTTTAGTTGTAGGATAACGTTTTGTTGTTTATTCGGGTTCGTTGTTGCAGTACAAAGCTAGGTTTCGGAGGTTATAACTTCAGTAAATGTGAGTATTTATATGTATTTTGTTTACCATCATACACTCACTATATTCCTCTATAGGTTATAGGTTAAATGAATTCCTACACAAACTATCAACTTCTCTATAGTGGAGTCCATTTAAGTTGCCGTTCGGGTGGTATCGGACAAAGTACTTTCAAGGACAAAGGAAGCTCTGAAAATATTTACAGTTAAAACTCAAATCAAAGGATTTTCTCCAGAGATAGATGGGAAAGATAAGAGAGAAATTTAGTGAAGCATGTGTGAAGAGAGCAATAGAACACGTTTTAAGTAATAAATATCAATAAGGGAAGCAAGGGAAAAATACAGTGTTCCAAAAAGCTCATTGAGGGACTCAGGGCTAAATCAAAGGAGAAGCTCTGAAACATTTGGTGAAAATGATAGATGGGGAATTAAATATTAACAACGAAATTAGCCCAAACAAGGCTAGTGACGTCACTCACTGTATCATTTGTGGCCAGAAATTTGAAGAAGACGGTGTAGAATGTGTAAGGACTGGGCTCACTAAATTGTACCGACTTAGAAGGAAGTAGTCTTTATTACTAATGGGACGTTTTTACGAGAAAAAAATAAGATAAGAAGAGACTAAAATTTTTTAATGTTCATCCTAGTCTAAAATATATTTTTATTTTCTACTTCATAAAAAACATGACTAAGATTTAAAAACGAAAAGAAAATGTGGTTTTACACTTCATTCTTCAAAAGCAATAATATTTTATGAATATTTTATGAATGAATATATAATATAAATAAATTAAAAGTCTTTATATAGAGCTAAAGATGACTGTCCGATACCATCCTACATAATCTGTAATACAAAAATGCAAGAGTTTTCAAATTTGCAAAAAATTAATAAATTTCTTTTATATTTTGAAACAAAACTATTTAATGGAGTAAAGTTATTAAGGTGGATAAAGTGGCCAACACCACCCGAACTTCCCCTTCTGTAATATTGCCACTGAGCCCATTGAATTTCCCTTAAAAATGAATAGTCCAGCAAAACTTGATAATTTTTTGATAAATGTCTTTAAAATGAGAGAAAAGTATATAGAAGGTGAGAAAAGTTAAACATAAAACCCAAACAGTATAAAATAATGACTGATTATCCCAGGACACTATAATGGTTTAATTCAAGTTACGTGATTGTAATTTCACAATCAAAAAATACGATGGACAGTCAAGTCGTGTAACCCAAGCCTAATATAAAATCCATATATTGTGCAATAATATATTAATTAATGTTTATTATTGCAAACAATACTTTAGTTTATTACAAAACTACAGTTGGGCAATAATTTATCAGTACAGTAAATAAACAATTCAATACATAATTCGCATGGAGTCAATTCATCTATACTTAATTAACAGATTTTACACATTAATGGGATAATTAATTCATAGATATATTAAACACGGATAATATTCAACCAATTATAATTTTTCTTCACTGAAGCATACATCATATACTAATTTGTATATAAATTGATGGTATTTTATTACAATGGGATGATTAAAATAATTTAATAACATTCGGGTATATTTACTAAATTTAGAAACGTACATTGAAGAAAATAATTACGAAATAACCATTTTACCAACCTCATGAAATAGGCTACTAATAATAACATGAAATTAGAAAACACAGAAATAACTAACGATAAAAGATTAGCAAGTAATGTATTAATTTGAATAATTAAATAGGGAATGAATTAAAAACAAGAATTATAAAATTCAATTATTGTCAATTCCTATTTAAATTAACAAAGAAATATTTTAGTTTTTTTATAATTAAAATTAATATAAAAAATATGAACATATATCAGAATAACAGTATCAAGTGACAAAATAGAAAGCGAATTTCCTTGCAATTTTCCATTTTCTTTTCTGTACTATTATAATTTTTGTACGCTTCCAATTTCCGTCGCTTGCATTGTATTGTAGTTTCTTTTTTCTTTCCTTTTGCAATGTCCATTTGTGAATCAAGGTTCGATACCGTTAATCCAGTTTATATTTTTATCTTATTAACTTCATTCATTTTTATTCCAAGAGAATTATTTATGATTTTGTATGGTAGCCATGATAACAATTTAAGGTTGTGCAATGGAGGTTTCGACTACAACCAGATAGGGACAAAATAAAAGTTAATATACATCTTTGAGAAATATAATTATTTATGGGAAAGATGGCTTTGTGCCAAAGCGTTAAACTTCGAACACGAGGATACGCAGTTCGAATTCGATCTAGATCATCCAAATTTGTATAATTTAATAAATATTTGAAAAACTGTATCAGCATCAATTTCCATCCACTATAAGTTAAAAGAAATGTATTTGAACTTGATTGGATGAATAAAAATTTATTTTATTAACGACTGAAAATAATTTGTACAAGATATATATCAGGAGAGTTTGACCTAATAGAAAGAGTCGAATAGCTGTAATAATACGTAAATGTCCTTATAACAAAAGAATTAAAAATGCAAAAGATTGTTGGTGGATATCACTCTAAAGCAAACAAAAGATGTCCGTTACAATATGCTTCAGTTGCTGGGCGGTTTTTGTGTCACGTATATATCTCAAGACATCTAGTGGCAGCTACCCCATCAAAGGCTTAATAATGTAACGAATGGACTCTTCGCTCGTTTGTTTTCTTTCCGATTAGCGGTCTTGAATCGTCTTTGCCTGTATGACTCGATCGTTGATTAGGTGAACCTCCATACGTGCCTTACCCACCAGCAACCTCACCTTTGCCTATATGGGACAGCTTTGGAACACATGGTATTACCGGAAGTGCCTTTAACAAACATGAACCTTTCCTTTGCCTATATAGGTCAGCTTTGGAACACATGGTATTACCGGAAGTGCCTTTAACAAACATGAACCTTTCCTTTGCCTACATAGCTTGAACTTATCTACGTGCCTTGTTCAGCAGGTAACTTCCCTTTGGTAACAATTTTCAAAGAGGCCAGCACGCCAGTAATCAATAACTCTTTCTTCCTCATTGGCCACTCAAGTAGCGACGCTTGGGATACGGTATTAACTAACACTCACTTCCCCGAATCTCCGCTGCACGGGCCCCATACAGGCGTCCTAACACCGTGCTATGCAGACAGTGGTTCAGCACATGTAGAACCCCAGCACATACACCAGAAAACCTCTACTACCTAATCGTCGACAGCCGTGAAGTAGTATCGTCCCAAGCTGGGCCCTAACCGTGAAATGAAGTCAGTCAAGCCTCCATTCAGTGAAACGATTGTAACAATAAAATAAACATAATGGCTCTACACTCGTGTAATGATCCTCAGTAGCTCGTCTCAGCAGTCGGAAGAGAAATTTTGCTACCTACTTAATTCCTTCAAGTTCCTTAAAAAGACGGTTTAATCTAATTAACTGTTCGCCGTGGAAACTAACAGTGCAACAAGATTCAAGCTGATTGAATCCGAATCTAAAACACCTGTCTAATTGCCTTAATTATCCAAATTGCAGACAGAACGGAAACGTGCAAACGTACTGCGAGCCCATGGTCACTGGTACGACACAGAAACGCAGTATAACCTGATTATCGCTCGGAAAGCACGCTTGCCTTGATATTGTTATGCAAATAAGCGGTAGATGGATGCTTGTACACGTCACACTTCGGTGCTCGCGTAATTTGGATTTTAGTCAGTTTGGTGGGCTACGTTCCTTCCTTCGCTTCCTAAAGTCGAGCAATTAAAATAATTTAATGCACTTTCAAATTTCGATTTTATCTGCCGCTCCTTCGTGAACACCGAGTGATTAGACGAGTAGGCCTATGTACCGTGTTATGCAGATTGGCATGCAAATTCTTGTACGGTGCATTTCCTCCGTATGAAACGATATGATCAGGTTTCAGAGAGTATTTGCTGTTTTATTAAAATTTAACTAATTATGTCCAATTGTTAAGATGGTCGCGGCTCACCTTGAATGGCAAACGGCGTTACTGTCAAAACGTACCGTGACTATCAAAGAAACGTGTTTTCTGGTGCGAATTTCTAGTTCTAAAAGTAGTCACGCTCTCGATCTGGGCAGAGTATGAGGCAGTTTTTTCGTTTCATAGACTTGCCCAAATCTTTCTTTCGCTAGGTAGAATTGATGGAGGAGATTACGAGTCAAAGGTAAGGTGGTAAGAGAAACGTGGTTAGGTAGTTCTGAGGGAATTTACCTTTTTCGTTTCCCCAATACCCACGTGACTTGAAATTCCACTGCAATACGAGATGGCTGCGTGTCATTAGACTTCTTAACTCGAGAGCCCCCTCACAGATGGTCGGCACTTCATCGAAGTTACTCGAAAGAGCGGCAACTGCAAAGGATCTCATGATATTACGAGGCTAGCTTCCGTTTCTGTTACGAGTTTCTTTATGAATCTGTGAGCTATAAATGTGGGTCCACTATGGTTTGCTGTAGTAAATGTTTTTGTTTTGCAGCGTAGCTCTACACAGTTCCTTGTTAATAGAACCATGCTTTGGGGAAATGCGATTGTTCCTATCTATTCTTTAGCGATTGTTTAGGTCGTATCTATCCAAAGGCGCATGGGAGAAAAATTAATTATTTACATAAAGCCTAGATCTCTCCCCTACGTTACAGAAAGGCCTTCCCCACATCCAGTTGTAGTTTTGGGCGGATGTGGAGTTGATTTCCTAAGCGTGGTGCCTCTGTTGAAACTAAACGATCAACTTAGGGCAATTGTCGCCTAAACAAGCGTTATACTTGATAGACAAAGACTAATGATTTTATAACTTTCCCCTACACGCATGTGCCAAGTTCCTTCATTTCACTATCCACAAGTCTTTCCTCATTATTCATATACGATTATACCTGTCAGCATACAAAATCGCGTTTTTACTTACTTCCTCAATAACGGTATATCATGACATACATACACGACCGCTCTGGTTTATTCTAATGACCACAAATATTAGTCTTTACTATTTCAAAAATGTTTCCTTAGTATAGTCTCCTGCACTGACTATATAAACCTAATTTACTCCTCTGGCATAAGGGTAGCTTTTTTCCCCTCAGATATCTCTTTCCTAATACTGGAAGAGTTGGGTTAGTTTATCTCTTGTATTGACTCTATAAACGTGCTGTGCCAACTAATATTGTTATTGTGTTTGCATTTTTTGTTGAATTTTCTGCTTTGCAACTTCCGATATATTAGAGAGAGGGTAGGTTCGATTCGGAAAGACCAACTTCGGATCAACCGGATGGTATTAACACCGGATTAATCCGAAATGTTTTACGTCTTAAATTCAGATAGAAACGAACAAATCGTGCGTCATATTACGTGTCCGGTTCTCCAAACCCTTCTAGAGGGTATGTTCGATTCGGAAAGACCAACTTCGGATTAACCGGATGGTATTAACACCGGATTATTCAGAAATGTTTTACGTCTTAAATTCAGATAGAAACGAACAAATCGTGCGTCATATTACGTGTCCGGTTCTCCAAACCCTCCTCATATGTCCGATCGGAAAGACCAACTTCGGATTAACCGGATGGTATTAACACCGGATTAATCCGAAATGTTTTACGTCTTAAATTCAGATAGAAACGAACAAATCGTGCGTCATATTACGTATCCGGTTCTCCAAACCCTCCTCATATGTCTGATTCGGAAAGACCAACTTCGGATTAACCGGATGGTATTAACACCGGATTATTCAGAAATGTTTTACGTCTTAAATTCAGATAGAAACGAACAAATCGTGCGTCATATTACATGTCCGGTTCTCCAAACCCTTCTCATATGTTCGATTCGGAAAGACCAACTTCGGATCACCCGGATGGTATTAACACCGGATTAATCCGAAATGTTTTACGTCTTAAATTCAGATAGAAACGAACGAATCGTGCGTCATATTACATGTCCGGTTCTCCAAGCCCTCCTTCTTTCTCGCCTTCACCTCTCATTTTCTTCAATCAATCACCACGTCCATTTCCCCCATAGTCCATGATTGAAACATATAACTCACTAGAACTCCTCTCCATCTGATCGCTTGATGGTGCCTCCCTATCCTAAAAATGTTTTATTTATATTTTGGTAATCTGCAAATGCTAAGTTCATCATCTGTTGAATTCAAATTAATGATGGTTGCACTTCTGAAACGCATAAAACCACACAACCGTAACGAAGCATTACTGAAGAAATACCAACGAAATTTAAATAATTGCGTGTTTTAACGATACCACTGAATATTCAAAAGATAGATCCCATCTGAAGAATATGAACCATTAAATGTTAGGTTAATATTATCTTTAAAAAATTAATATTTGGAGCAATTTTGTTAATCTAAATACATCGCGCCTGATAAGGATCGCAGAAGTAGTTGTATGGTGTGAGTTGTGTGTGTGATTATGTTAATAGGCGTTTAGTTAGTGTCTTGTAAAACAAAATGGATGTCTGGCATCTGCTCACCCTCCTTGGACGCTTACGTAAAAACATTCGTGTACTTTGTGGGATGATACTGAGCCGACTACATGTATGTGTTACTTAAAAATATATTCTAACCAAGAAACAAGTAATATAAACAAAAATGTTTCAAAACAATTCCAACTTAGGTCAACAAAGTAACAAATTTTATTTTACTTACGTTTTATTTTATAATTACAATTAATGTAAATATGTATAGACCTATAGATATGACAGAATCCAATATTAGGTGCCAAAAGAGAAAGCAAATTTCCTTGCAATTTTTCATTTCCCTCTCTATACAGTATATGGTGTTGGACTATTATCTTTGTTACCATATATTTCCTTTCTTTTTTCCAATTCTAATTTATGAAGCTGATGGTGTTCTATATTTTCTCATTCTATTCATCTCTTGTATTGCTTCATTATTGCCAAGTATTCTTCTCTTATAATTTCATATACATTTTAAGTGACAGATTTCTAGCAATAGGAAAGTTGGCCCAGTTGCAAAGTGTTGGATTTTGAACAAGTAATCATTCAGTTCGAATCCGACCGGGATATTAGATTTTTTAAATTTTAATTAATAAATATTTGAAAAAATCTGTTAACACCAATTTTCAACCATTACAGGTTAAACTAAAATGTATTTGAACTTAATTTCGATAAAATAAAAAGGCATTTAATTAATGATTGAAAATTTGTACACGATGTGTATAAGGAGAGTGTGAGCTAATAGATGAATTGAAAAATCATTTTAAATGTGAATAGTGGTTAAAATTTGAAATAAATACGAGCTCGCTTTATTGTTAATTGGTACTTAGTGAGAACAGTTCACCAATTGTAAGTACTAAAATATATCGCTCAAAATCTCGCTTAACACTAATTTATTCAGCAAGACTTGTTTCGGTTACATGCCACCTTCATCAGGGACTTACACTAAAGAAACTCACTCTAATAATCTCATTTTACAAAATCAATATTAAATTTATAAACTTAAATATTCTTAACATATTACTATATATCCGTAGTTATAATATGATATAACAACAAATTATTTCATTAGTACAGGTTTAGTTAAAAATCCCCTAATCATTTTACAAAATCTAAAAATATAACTTAATTTTAAATAAATATTTCTGATATAAAATTTCAAAAACCAAAAAAAAAACAAGATTTATGCAACAACACAGTAGGTCTACACTAAACCTTCAACATAATTTAGAAATAAAATATTTTGAATTAGTTAAAACTGGGTTTAACAAATTTGAAAGTTTTATTATTAATAACAAATAACTTATTCGATTTTGACAAAGAGCCTATATCGAATTTTAATGGCTGTCGTTAGTTAAGGGGCAGTTGTAGTCTTACTGTTGTCATACAATCTGATGGCTAGAAACAATACTGTAAGAGTCAGCTGTCTTTATTAACGCTAAGAGTATCCTCTGTTATTCCTTTAAAATTGTGTAAACTGTAATTTACAAAACCAAATATCGCAATTTTAAAATAATAAGAAAAAATAACCTTATAGTTAATAAAAACCGGTTAATTCTTGTATACATATATTTGCTTTTTAAAATTAAATTATTTATTTAGATTATATTAAATTTAATCAGAAGCTATTAATTAATTTAAAAAATGTTAAGAAATAAATGAAGTCAAATGTACGTTTCATTAATATTTATGTTAAATGTTAGGGTTTAAATCTCAGTGTTCAAGTAATATCATTCAATGCGATGATTCTCTCAGGAGGTTCACAATAGAGGACAGATCTGCCTCAGATTAGCGAACACGCTTGCTACTCTTCCAGTACCGCGCAGTATTATTCCGCTTGTCCATCTGTGCGTAATTTGCTTGCACTCGAGTTAACAACACACCTGATTATCGAGTATCTCGCGTTATTATCATAAACACAACGCAAACCGGACGCTTATCGCCCAGCGCACTAACTTGTATATAAGTTTTGGTAATTGGATAGAACAGACCAAAGGACTCAAAACTTGCCAAGCGAGGCATATCGGCGCCTGTTTGGAAACTTGTTAATCACAGGAAATAGATGTTATGAAAGTATAGCTTTGACGTAGAGGGGTTGTTTGTCGGACCGAGGGATCCAAAGCGCAGCCAAGCGTAGCGAGCGAGCAGTCATGGCAGCCCAAACTAACTTCTCTCACAAACTACACTTGTTTAGTAGCCCACTCTCAGCTTTTCAGTTTAAATTAATTGCGGCTAATTAAAGTGTTCGTCCCCATTAAATAGCAGAAAGAAACGACAAAATAAACCAGAATGATTTAGCCCTCAACATAACAATTCATCAAACAGATTAAGAAGCAAATGGTTGCTTTTAAGTTTTCGAAATTTTTATTTGGTATTTCAAATTTTTTTAAAATTACGTTTTATGGTAGATAATTTTTATGGTAACGACCACATTAACAAACAGAAAGAGAAATATTTTTCGACGTCTTAATCTCGCGGGTAACAATAATACATACGCTCGTATCTGCCCTGAATATTTTACGTCTTTCTTTATAAAAAACACATTACTTACAATCTGCTCTATGTTATAGAGCTTACGTTGTTCTCTTTACCAACTCCTTTAACGTAGTGATCAATGGATTATGCAACAACACAAGTGATAAATACTGCGTTGTTATGATTCTTTGTTGTGTAGCATTATAGAACTGCAATCATTATTGTAGCTGATTAAACCACTTCCTTTTATTATACAAAATAACCATGTTGTTGTATAGCAACGTTTTAGAATTGCACATTATTGCAGTTAATTAAACTACGTCCCTGTTATTAAAAAAGTCGTATCGTTGTTTAAACAAATCAATATTTGCAATTAGTGGAATATCAACTTTACTTTTGTGGAAGTATAAATAGCTTTGTTGTTGTGTTGCAACAATAATAGGGCATCAATTATTATTGTATTTGATTAAACCTCTTTGTTGTTTTTACAAAAGTGCAAATAGCCATATTGTTGCATAGCAACGTTATAGAATTGCACATTATTGTAGTTGATTAAACCTCTTTCTTGTTATTACAAAAGTACAAAAAGCCATATTGTTGCATAGCAACGTTATAGAATTATTGTATTTGATTAAACCTCTTTCTTGTTATTACAAAAGTACAAATAGACTTATTGTTGAATAGCAACGTTTTAGAATTATTGTAGTTAATATCTACCAGACCCTACCAGAGATGATGGAAGTTGGTAATACCAAAATAAGCTACGTTGAGAGCGCTAAATATCTGGGAGTTATTCTGGATATGAAGCTACTCTGGCGTGGACATTTGGAGGATAAGTGCAAAAAAGCCATAGCTATGTTCTGGCAATGCAGAGGAGCAATAGGCACGACGTGGGGTTTGGGTTCACGTCAGATGAACTGGATTTATTCCGCCATTGTGGTGCCGAGGTAGGTCTTTGCCTCAATCGTCTGGCGGGACAGGGCACAGAAAGAAACAAGTAAAAGAATGCTGGACAGCGCGCAGGGGTTCTTCCTTAGAGGCATAACAGCTACAAGGAGAAGCACCATGTGCGGCCATGAGGGTTATGTTGGGATTTCCATCCTTGAGTCTTCAAATTAGGATGGAGGCAATGAACACTGCATACCGGCTAAGTTGTACAGGGCAGTGGAAGACAAGTAGTAAACGTCATAAACAGCTATTTGGGGATTTACTGAAGGAGCTCTGGATAGAACCTCAGGATAAGATACTGTCTCTTAAAAGGGAAAAAGGAAACTACAAAATCCATATTCCTGTAAGAGAGGCATGGGCGGAGTATAGACCCAGACATGGTGAAATCTGGTTCACCGATGGGTCCAAGATGAAGGAAGGAGTGGGAGCAGGATTTAGTGGACCGAGACACGAAGACAGATTTTGTCATCGCCTGGAGGACTACAACTCTGTCTTCGAGGGGGAGGTCCTCGCGATCAAACTATGTGCTGAGGAAATAATATTTGTAATTAGTGGAATATCATTTTTACTTTTGTGGAAATATAAATAGCCCTATTGTTGCATAGCAACTTTAGAGAATTGCACATTATTGTAGTTGATTAAACCGCGTCCCTGTTATTAAAAAGGTCTTATTGTTGTATAAAAAACTCAATATTTGTAATTAGTGGAATATCATTTGTACTTTTGTGGAAATATAAATAGCCTTATTGTTGAGTTGGAACATTATAGAGCAACAATCATTATTGTAGTCAATTAAACGTAATCTTGCTATTGCAAAAATATAAATAACCTACTGTAGCTCTATTATTGTTGTGTAGTTATAGAATCACAAATAGTTTATTGAATTAATTAAATCTTGTTATTATATACGAAGGTCTAGTTTGATTTTTATTAAATCTCAGATTTTATATTTTAGCAGTCACAATGATAGAAAGTAAACAAGAAATTTTATTCACCATCGTTAAATAATTACTGGCTAATTGGAATAATTACTGGCTAAAGTTTAATGCGTTTTGGCTACACTATCTCGACCCTTGAGGTACTTTGTCTTGCAAACAAGTTTACTTTACCGTTAGATTTGATTTACACAAGAACTAAGTGAACCCTCTACTGTCAGGAGCACACAGCTCTCTGGGACTCGAAGTACGGTCGGTTGACTCGATTTGGTCAGTCTCTTGACCACACTTCCACAGAAGCTGCAGTGAACTCGTTACTAATTGGACTCGCCCATTAAAAATGGTGGACTAACCTCTTTTCAACGTGGTATAATGTCCTTCATGCAGGCCTACGCAAAATGAAATGATTTTAGAGTTTAGAAAAAATATTGAAACTATTGTGATCAATAGGAATTTATTTTACACAAAAGTTACTTATATCGATTTAACGCGTTATTGATATTGCATTAAAAATAGTTTACCTAGAGATAAATAAAAAGCCTTCAGGAGCACAGATAACATTAAACCTGCTTTTGGTGCTCTAAAAATTAAACATTCGGATAAAATCCTTAAATTTAACATCACTACGAAATTTTATATAATGTAGATTTCTTTATTCAAAAGAGCGTTAATTAGTTAGAATTTTTACAAGAGTATCCAGTTGGGATATGCTTATCCAACACGAGCTACTCTAGATTTTGAAAGTACAACACTGTGTCTATCTTCTTTGTAAATAATGACATTAATATGTGGCCAATTAAACTTTTATAACAACAAACAAATATTTCTCTAATAAAACCAAAGTAGAGTGTTTATATCCTTAGGCAATACTTTATAGTTATGTTTTCTAAAACATTATAGCAGAAAGCTCATTTTTATAGAAAAACCTAGAGTTTAAAGTTTGAGTTTGTGAGTATGTACTTTTTGAAGTGAGTTTAAATATGTATTTTTCAAACGTTTTCATTTTGGGGTTATATGAGAAAAGTTCTATTTTTCTGTTTTCCTGAGGGCTTTCCACACGTCAGGTCAAATATTTTTGCATTATCGATGACGTAATTCTGATTTTAAACCCATTTTAAAATGTGTTCCTGTTTATTTCAGTCTTTTTGTTATTTTTTCTATAATGTAACATTATTTTTTATTTTCGAAGGCTAAATCTAGCCTACCTACATGCGTCTTGCCTAAATATTATTTTTTTGTGAAAATAGACTCTGTCTTGTTTTAATTGTTGGCAACGGACGAGGCTCCCTTTAATGTTAATAATGTTGAATTGACGTATTAACGTCTTCAAAACGTATTAACGAATTAACGTCAATAATGTTGAATAAAGCCCTTCCGTATAATTTTGTATAATCTTGTTTGTGAAATAAATAACGATAAATGATATATACCGAGTTATGGCTTGTATTTTATAAATTTACTTATTGTATCTGTTTTTTATTTACTTTGTTAGCTTTTAAATTTACAAAATGGTACTAGAGTAGAATTTCAAGTAGCCTGGTCGTTCTTCAGGGTTCTCTTGCACTGGCTCGGATTTGGCGTGTTCAACAAGATTTCCAAGATAAATGATAAACGTCTTTATTATCCCTTTATCCTCTTCACTTTCGGCTTCCAAGGTTGGACCCCTCTACCTCCAACTTCCAGGGTTAGATTCCCTCCTAGGCTACCCGGACTTCTACCCTTCAGGGTTCTCTTGCACTGGCTCGGATTTGGTGTGTTCAACAAGATTTCCAAGATAAAAGATAAACGTCTTTATTATCCCTTTATCCTCTTCACTTTCGGCTTCCAAGGTTGGACCCCTCTACCTCCAACTTCCAGGGTTAGATTCCCTCCTAGGCTACCCGGACTTCTACCCTTCAGGGTTCTCTTGCACTGGCTCGGATTTGGTGTGTTCAACAAGATTTCCAAGATAAAAGATAAACGTCTTTATTATCCCTTTATCCTCTTCACTTTCGGCTTCCAAGGTTGGATCCCTCTACCTCCAACTTCCAGGGTTAGATTCCCTCCTAGGCTACCCGGACTTCTACCCTTCAGGGTTCTCTTGCACTGGCTCGGATTTGGCGTGTTCAACAAGATTTCCAAGATAAAAGATAAACGTCTTTATTATCCCTTTATCGTCTTCACTTTTGGCTTCCAAGGTTGGATCCCTCTACCTCCAACTTCCAGGGTTAGATTCCCTCCTAGGCTACCCGGACTTCTACCCTTCAGGGTTCTCTTGCACTGGCTCGGATTTGGCGTGTTCAACAAGATTTCCAAGATTAAAGATAAACGTCTTTATTATCCCTTTATCGTCTTCACTTTCGGCTTCCAAGCTTGGACCCCTCTACCTCCAACTTCCAGGGTTAGATTCCCTCCTAGGCTACCCGGACGTCTACCCTTCAGACTTCCCAAACTAAACTGTCTTCTCTCCTCGACTCTTTGACGCTTCTCCCTTTCACACCTTCCTTTTCTCCCTGTCTTGTCCACAAATGATCTCCCTTGTCTTATTCCAGCAAATCTTGGAGTGTCTTCCTTTGGTTATCTCGGTCAAACAAAACTTCTTTGTGTCTCTAGCACACGCCTGATTTTGGAAATTACTGCTTTCTCCGATAAAGAGCTACTTTGATAACTCTAAGTTCTCGATAGTCTTGCCCCTCATTAATTTACCAGTCCGTTAGGTCATTGTTCGAGTTTCTATTTTAAATATTTCTATGAATTTGAACGCTTTTTATCTTTTAAAATAACGGCGACTATTTTCAGATTTACAATAATTCTATTATTTGCGCTGTGTTACTTCACGATGTAGGTTCTCACAATAGATATTCCTGACAGCTAAATTTTAACATACTTTATATATATATATATATATATATTTCAAAAACAAGAATACTTTTAATGAATATATTTATTCAGATTTTTACAAAAATTTGTACACATTTTTATAAAATTTTATTTTATAAAATTTTGTAAAAGTATTTTATTAGATAATTATTTTCCTGAAGATGCTGGTACTACTAAGATGCTGTATTTTATCGGCGAAAAGCTTTGAATAAATATATTCATTCAAAGTATTCTTGTTTTAGAAATATTTTTAATTTATTAACTATATTACAAGAAAACATATTACCATATTTAATATATATATATATATATATATATATATATATATATATATATATATATATATATATATATATATATATATACATTAAATATAGTAATACGTTTTCTTGTAATTTTGTATTTTTACAAAAAATTAAAATTTTAATTTTATTGTTTGTAAAATGTAGCTTCTTTGTATTTCCTTATGATGCTAATTACTTTATTGGCGAAAAGCTTTGAATAAATATATTCATTCAAACTATTCTTGTTTTTGAAATATTTTTAATTTATTAACTATATTACAAGAAAACATATTACCATATTTAATATATATATATATATATATATTAAATATAGTAATACGTTTTCTTGTAATTTTGTATTTTTACAAAAAATTAAAATTTTAATTTTATTGTTTGTAAAATGTAGCTTCTTTGTATTTCCTGATGATGCTAATTTGTTTTTGAAATATTTTTAATTTATTAACTATATTACAAGAAAACATATTACCATATTTAATATATATTAAATATAGTAATACGTTTTCATGTAATTTTGTATATTTACAAAAAATAAAAACTTTAATTTTATTGTTTGTAAAATGTAGCTTCTTTGTATTTCCTGATGATGCTAATTATTTATATTGGCGAAAAGCTTTGAATAATATGTAATTTAATACTGTTCTTGTGTTTGAAATATTTCAATTCATTATATATATATATATATATATATATATATATATATATATATATATATATATATATATATATATATATATATATATATATATATATATATATACTACAATTTGTAGTGTTATGAAAAACGTTGAAGTGTACATTCCATAAATTATTATAAATTATAATATAATATATATATATATATATATATATATATATATATATATATATATAATTAAAATTGTTTTTCTATGGTAATATATATTGAACACAAACAATTTTTAAATACACAATCCTAAATAGAATTTGTTTAGGCCTATATAATGTATTTTTATAAATTGAACAATTTAACTTTAGAAAACAGGTATTTCTAAAAAATAAAATTCCTTTTTTTTATAAAACTAAGCCTGCTCAAGTTATTCACTTTAGCGCATATGTTCCAACCTCGCCTCCTGGACGCCATAGGGAAGAAAATAGGTATCAATTTGGGAAGCGACGAGCAGCGGCGTTTGACGATACCAGAAGGGATAATATGACCTAATACAACCATAACTCATCTCCCCCTCGCATGGCAACAGTTTCGTCCCGATGATCACCCCCACGTTGCCGCACGCGCACCCGCACACATCCTTTGAATAGTGACGACTGATGTTTTATTTATCTGTGGAAATATTTGTGCTGGCAATTTATTGAACGGCCGCGGCAGAGGGTCTGAATTTCAGATGCGACGAATTTAAGCCGCTCGTGGAGCGTTGTCGTCCGTCCAGATAGGCCTAACATGTCTTGGGGGACGTTTGTGTATTGCAAAATTCACCATCTCTCTGACAAAAATTGTTCAAATGATGTTATACAAGTATTTTCACTGAGCAAAAATTACAAATTTCCAGAAATTCCCTATTTATATTTATTTTATTATGCTTTAAAATAATTTTTGGTTATCTAGATCCTAATGTTATACTTATAGTTTCAAAATATCTGTCTAGATAAATATATAAGACTATAAATAAATGCTTCCTGCCAATAACATTACCAGAAAATAGTTATGATTGAAATCGTTAAAAGGATTTGCTACCCTTGAAGTTGTATTCACCATTCAGAGCCTTTATGTTTGAATCGTAAAAGAATACCTTCTACCCGTAAAATTGTATTTGACTCCCAGATCCACTATGTTTACTGTCGTAAAAAGAATATTTTCTACCAGTGAAATTATACTCAACCGCTAGAGCTACTATGTTTGCAATCGTAAAAAGAAAATATTTTAGAACAGTCAAATTATATTCGACTCTCTGAGCCATTATGTTACCTGTCCTAAAAAGAGAATATTTTCTACCCCGGAAATTATATTCTACTCCCAGAGCCACTATGTTTCCTATCGTAAAAATAGAATATTTACTACTTACGAAATTATATTCGACTCTCTGAGCCATTATGATTCCTGTCGTAAAAAGAGAATATTTTCTACCCCGGAAATTATATTCTACTCCCAGAGCCACTATGTTTCCTGTCGTAAAAAGAGAATATTTTCTACCCCGGAAATTATATTCTACTCCCAGAGCCACTATGTTTCCTGTCGTAAAAAGAGAATATTTTCTACTTACGAAATTATATTCTACTCCCAGAGCCACTATGTTTCCTGTCGTAAAAAGAGAATATGTTCTACCCCGGAAATTATATTCTACTCCCAGAGCCACTATGTTTCCTGTCGTAAAAAGAGAATATTTTCTACTTACGAAATTGTATTCGACTTCCAGAGCCCCTATGTTTGCAGTCGTAAAAAATAATATTTTCGAACCGTGAAATTATTCCCGATTCCCAGATCACATTTGTAATCATAAAACCAGAATATTTTCTACCCTTCAAATTATATTCAACTCCCAAGTCACTAGTGTACAGTCGTAAATAAACTTTTAATCCGTGAAATTATACTCTAATCTTAGAGCTACAATGTTTTTAGTCATAAAAAGAGAATATTTTCTACCATGATTATATTCGACTCCCTTACCACTATGTTTGGAGTCGTAAAAAGAGAACATTTACTACTAACGAAAATTCTACTTTTAGAGCCACAAGTTTTTAGTCGCAAAAAAAATATTTTTCACCAGTGAAATTATATTCGACTCCCTGACCTCTATGTTTGCAGGCTTAAAAAGAAAATATTTTCTACCCTTAATTATATACGACTTCCATAGCCACTATGTTTGCAGGCTTAAAAAGAGAATATTTTCTAGCCTTAATTATATACGACTTCCACAGCCACTATGTTTGCAGGCTTAAAAAGAGAATATTTTCTACCCTTAATTATATACGACTTCCATAGCCACTATGTTTGCAGGCTTAAAAAGAGAATATTTTCTAGCCTTAATTATATACGACTTCCACAGCCACTATGTTTGCAGGCTTAAAAAGAGAATATTTTCTACCCTTAATTATATACGACTTCCACAGCCACTATGTTTGCAGTCGTAAAAAGAGAATATTTTCTACCCTTAATTATATACGACTTCCACAGCCACTATGTTTGCAGTCGTAAAAAAAACTTTTTCCCACTCGTGAAATTATATTCGACTCCCTAAGGCACTCTGTTTGCAATTGTAAAAACAGAATATTTTTTACCCGTGAAATTATCTTCCACCCCAGAGCCCATATGTCTGCTGTCGTAAATAAAATATTTTCAACCCGTAAAACTAAATTCGACTACCATAGCCACTATCTGTTTGCCGACATTAAAAGATAATACTCGACTCATACAGCCACTCTGTTTTCAGTTGTAAAAAGTTATTATTTTATGCTCATGAAGTTATATTTGACTCCTAGAGCAACTATGTTTGCACTCGTAAAAAGATAATATTTCCCAACCCTTAATTACATTTGTATCTTAGAGCTGCTGTTTGCCGTCGTAAAAAGAGAATATGTTCCACCTGTGAAATTATATTCTACTCCTAAAGCCACTAAGAAGGCAGACGCAAAAAGAGAATATTATCCACCCGTTAAATTATATACGACTCCCTGACAGCTATGTTTGCAGTCGTAAAAAGATAATATTTCCCAACCCTTAATTACATTTGTATCTTAGAGCTGCTGTTTGCCATCGTAAAAAGAGAATATGTTCCACCTGTGAAATTATATTCTACTCCTAAAGCCACTAAGAAGGCAGACGCAAAAAGAGAATATTATCCACCCGTTAAATTATATACGACTCCCTGACAGCTATGTTTGCAGTCGTAAAAAGATAATATTTCCCAACCCTTAATTACATTTGTATCTTAGAGCTGCTGTTTGCCATCGTAAAAAGAGAATATGTTCCACCTGTGAAATTATATTCTACTCCTAAAGCCACTAAGAAGGCAGACGCAAAAAGAGAATATTATCCACCCGTTAAATTATATACGACTCCCTGACAGCTATGTTTGCAGTCGTAAAAAGATAATATTTCCCAACCCTTAATTACATTTGTATCTTAGAGCTGCTGTTTGCCATCGTAAAAAGAGAATATGTTCCACCTGTGAAATTATATTCTACTCCTAAAGCCACTAAGAAGGCAGACGCAAAAAGAGAATATTATCCACCCGTTAAATTATATACGACTCCTTGACAGCTATGTTTGCAGTCGTAAAAAGAGAATATTTCCCAACCCTTAATTACATTTGTATCTTAGAGCTGCTGTTTGCCGTCGTAAAAAGAGAATATGTTCCACCTGTGAAATTATATTCTACTCCTAAAGCCACTATGAAGGCAGACGCAAAAAGAGAATATTATCCACCCGTTAAATTATATACGACTCCTTGACAGCTATGTTTGCAGTCGTAAAAAGAGAATATGTTCCACCTGTGAAATTATATTCTACTCCTAAAGCCACTATGAAGGCAGACGCAAAAAGAGAATATTATCCACCCGTTAAATTATATACGTCTCCTTGACAGCTATGTTTGCAGTCGTAAAAAGAGAATATTTCCCAACCCTTAATTACATTTGTATCTTAGAGCTGCTGTTTGCCGTCGTAAAAAGAGAATATGTTCCACCTGTGAAATTATATTCTACTCGTAAAGCCACTAAGAAGGCAGACGCAAAAAGAGAATATTATCCACCCGTTAAATTATATACGTCTCCTTGACAGCTATGTTTGCAGTCGTAAAAAGAGAATATTTCCCAACCCTTAATTACATTTGTATCTTAGAGCTGCTGTTTGCCATCGTAAAAAGAGAATATGTTCCACCTGTGAAATTATATTCTACTCCTAAAGCTACTAAGAAGGCAGACGCAAAAAGAGAATATTATCCACCCGTTAAATTATATACGACTCCCTGACAGCTATGTTTGCAGTCGTAAAAAGAGAATATTTTCTACTCACGAAATTACATTTGTATCTTAGAGCTGTTGTTTGCCATCGTAAAAAGAGAATATGTTCCACCTGTGAAATTATATTCTACTCCTAAAGCCACTAAGAAGGCAGACGCAAAAAGAGAATATTATCCACCCGTTAAATTATATACGACTCCCTGACAGCTATGTTTGCACTCGTCAAAAGAAAATATTTTCTACTCACGAAATTACATTTGTATCTTAGAGCTGTTGTTTGCCATCGTAAAAAGAGAATATGTTCCACCTGTGAAATTATATTCTACTCGTAAAGCCACTAAGAAGGCAGACGCAAAAAGAGAATATTATCCACCCGTTAAATTATATACGTCTCCTTGACAGCTATGTTTGCAGTCGTAAAAAGAGAATATTTCCCAACCCTTAATTACATTTGTATCTTAGAGCTGCTGTTTGCCATCGTAAAAAGAGAATATGTTCCACCTGTGAAATTATATTCTACTCCTAAAGCTACTAAGAAGGCAGACGCAAAAAGAGAATATTATCCACCCGTTAAATTATATACGACTCCCTGACAGCTATGTTTGCAGTCGTAAAAAGAGAATATTTTCTACTCACGAAATTACATTTGTATCTTAGAGCTGTTGTTTGCCATCGTAAAAAGAGAATATGTTCCACCTGTGAAATTATATTCTACTCCTAAAGCCACTAAGAAGGCAGACGCAAAAAGAGAATATTATCCACCCGTTAAATTATATACGACTCCCTGACAGCTATGTTTGCAGTCGTAAAAAGAGAATATTTTCTACTCACGAAATTATATTTTACTCACAGAACCACTTAGTTTACAATCGTAAAAGGAAAACATTTTTTACTCACGAAATTATATTTTACTCATAGAGCCACTAGTTTACAATCGTAAAAGGAAAACATTTTTTACTCACGAAATTATATTCTACTCATAGAGCCACTATGTTTATAAAGAAATAGTAATGAATATCCACGATAGTAATGGTATTGAAATGTTTGTGGTATTTTGTTTGCAGTATGTTACTTCCTCAAGTGCCATTTTACTACAGCCGTCAAAATTGTTTAAACATTTCTTACATAACATTACGATATTAATTTTATCCTATTTTTCAATGTTTTATTTGTAGAGCTCCCTATTTTTATCAAAATAAGATATTTTGTATGTTTTACATTATTTTTCAAGATATTGTACAAGATATACATTCTAATATAACTTTCAACTTACTATGTAATTTAAATTTTTTATTTGAAGCCCAGATTGTAAATAAATATATTAAAGTCGTCTGTATGAAATTGCAAATTGTAATATTTGGACCGAAATTATTGAGATATCAAATCAGAACCTGATACTCAAGAAAATAACCATAGAACAGCCTTTTTTCAAGCAGTTTATTTAAACTAAATCACCCGTGCCTTAAAATTTAGATAATGTATAACAATATCAAAGCGCTGAGCAAAATCCATTTCTGAAAATCTTAACCTAATGCATGCCTTATTTAAGGACGATATAAGTACTTGAAATATGAAGGGAAACTGCGAAGATGAAAACATATATAAACTTTACACCAAGAGAGATAAACTTTGACAAGAAAATGAGGAATACACGAGAGGCATTGTGAGCTCTGTTAAAGTGTAAGAAGGTTTTCTAAATGCCAAATAAAATCGGTCGTTGTTTTCTCGTGTGTATGTAAACAAAAATAAAGACAATATGATTAAGAAAAATGAAGCAAGAGGCGTTGGGGTCGAGTAATCCATCATCTCCAAAACAGGGACTCCACTATATTTCATCAAAGCCAAATATTATTTCAAATTAACACGACGAGGAATAAATCTTAAGGGCTGAGTTTAGGGGGGGGGGGGAGTTTGACAAATGGGCGGGAATCGAGCGGGGTAGGGTAGTAAATCACAAGGAACTTCAATTCGCGATTATCCGACCAGAAAAACCATCCTAACACCAATACCAGGCTTGTTGTAGCACGCTCATTTAAATAATTACCACCTACGACGATTTATCGGCCACGCTTTTCTGATTTTCTTTACGTTTTTATATTGTCATCGATTGGATTTTCAGCGAAAATATGTTATCAAATGTTGTTGTATTTGGCAAGTGTATGAAAACCTTGTGTGAGTTTTATTACATTGTTGATATTAGTGGGGCAAATTCATCATTTGTTTACTAAAACACAACATTTTTTTGAAATCAAAGTCTTACTTGTAGATGTGTCAGTAAATTAACTGCTGATTGTAAGGTTCCACTTGAAACGTTATAGAGATGGTGGATATGCTATTTTAAAGATTTATTAACATCTATTGGTAAAAATTCTAATTCTTCCTATAATACACTGGGCAAGTCCTGTGCTTTATCTCAAAGACACGGTAACAGTTTATCATTATTCTTACGAAAATACTTCTTCCTTTTATTATTTCACACTCTCCTTGTATATATCCTGGACAAATTTCCAGTCGTTATTAAAATACTTTTTATTCATCCACTCAAGTTTAAATACAATTTTTTATAAATATTGTAGTGGATGACACCTGACGTTAATACAGTTATTTCAAACATTAGTTCATTAATTAAATTTAATGAACTAATTTTGTGGCAAACAGGCTATGTTACTTAGTTGTGTTATTTGTAATTATTTAATAAAAAGCACCTCAAATAAAAAGTGTTTCCAATAAATTGAACCTAAACGATGATCAATGCCGAGTTTATTATTTTAATGCTATAAAGCAACGTTTCGGTCACCTTTTAGGTGGCCCTTTCCAAGCTTTAAAATCTACAAACATGAAACAATAATAGTTTTATTTTAAATGGTTATAATAATAACTAGTGGTTTTTAGGGGCAAACTTCCCTATTTGTATTGAAACAGGTTTTAAACTGTTGCATAGTAGTTTTATGTTTAAATACAAATTAATTTATTATAATTCAAATATTTCACAACAAAATTTCTTCATAAACAATATTTTTTGCGAATGTGTTTTCATTTTGATTTTTTTGATCAATCGTATTATCAATATGTATCTTTAACAAATCTTTAGATTTTTTTCGACTTAGTGCAACATAAAGTTGAGCATTTGTAAAAACAGGTTTAGTCGATTCAAATGTAAGTCTTATAGGAAATTGGTTAACTTTCGTTTGAAATTACATGTTAGGACCTGTTTATATTAATTTAATTATTGGTAAAAATATGAGGTTTCCTTTTCCATAATCAGTGATTATTTCTAATTAAATACACTTGTCAAACATATCTAGTACGATAAGACTTACTCCATTATGTAAACCTGATCCCAAGTTAATATTTCTAAGTAACCTTTAATACTGTGATGATAATATTTGAACTCAGTTTTTCATAAAATATTTGTATAGTGGTTTTCCAGCTGAAATATTTGAAAATCATACTCAGCTGTATTTAATTGCAATGTATTTCTTATAAAGATTTTGAGTATTTATTCCTCAAACTTTATTCCCCAAAACCATATAAATGTTGTGAATTGATAAAAAACCTATATTTTTCCCTGCTTCTTCGTGTCACCTTTAATTTCAGCTCCCTCCCAGCTCTGTACGACCTTCGAAACGCTCACAATTCTCTCAAAATTCGGCTCAACGAAAATATATATATGCTAGAGGCTTGTAGGAGCAAATGCCCCTATTTATATTAAAACAAATTTTAAACTTTTGTATTATAGTTTCATAATAAAATTTTTAATATAATTGTAATTTTACATGAAACAATTTTCTCATAAACTATATACTTTGTCTTGAAACGTCTTTAAAAAAATTGCTTTGTTTTCGTTTGAAATGGCATGTTAGGATCTGTTAATATTAATTTAATTATTGGTAAAAATATGATGTTTTTTTTTCTAGAACCAGTGATTATTTCTAATTTAATACACTTGTCAAACATATCTATTACGATAAGACGTACTCCATTAACCTGATCCTAAATTCATATTTGTATTTAATCTTTAATACTGTTAGAATATTTGTACTCAATTGTTTTAATATAATATTTTACAGGTTTCTCGGCTGAAATATGTGAAAATCATACTCAGCTGTTTTTCAATAAAATGTATTTCTTTTTGGTAACTTTAAGTTCCTCGAAACCCTATAAATGTTGTAAATTGAGAAAACCCTATATTTTTCCCGCTCCTTCGTGTCGATACCTTTAATTTGAGCCATCTCTCAGCTCTTCACGACCTTACATGCTTCCACAATTTTTCTCTCAAAATTCGGCTTACGAAATTATATATATATTTTTTTTTTTATTTTTTTTTTTTTATTTTTTTATTTATTAAAACTGGTCATTTCTGACCAACCATTAATTTACATTTGATAATTAGATTTTAGCTTTTATTACAAAGAATCCATTGATTTCTATTGTATCTTGTTTGATGTTGGAAGCCAACCGGCGTGAGGAAGAGTATTGTTGTCACTCTTGTCGTTCAACGAGTTCAAATGGTTTTGTCCTTTTGAGTCGTCTTGTCAGGTGGTTGTTGTCGAGAAGTCTCAGTGCCTCAGGATTTTCGTGTTGAGTGAGCCGATTTACGTGTTTGATGGCGTTCTGTTTTATGACTTCCTCGACCATGGGTACACCAAGATTGCAATGCAAGTCACTGTTACGCACATACCAAGGAGCGTTGGCGATGTTTCTTAGTACTTTGTTCTGGAAACGTTGTATCCCTTGTATGTGACATTTGCTGGCACAGCCCCAAAGCTGTATACCATACGTCCAAACCGGTTTGAGGATTTGGTTATATACCAATAGCTTGTTGTATATTGATACCCGTGAATTTCGACCGAGTAGCCAATACATTTGCCTGTAGCGAGTCTGGAGTTCTGTGAGTTTTATTTTGACATGCTCGACCCATTTGGCTTTTGCATCAAGATTCATGCCGAGATATTTAGCTGAATCATGATATGGGATAACACTTCCATTCATTTCGAGCCTCTGAGGGTTTGGGATCCTCTTGTTTGTAAAGTTCACATGGACTGCCTTCTGGTCGTTGAGTTTGATGCGCCATTTCTTGGTCCAAGCCTCAACTGAATCGTTTGATCTTTGTAAGCGTGTTGTCGATTCTTGAACGGTTTTCGCTGTCGCTGCGTTTGCTGTGTCGTCTGCGAAAGTGGCCGTGATGACGTTGGCTGTTTGCGGAAGATCACTGGTGTACAGCAAGTACAGGATTGGTCCCAATACGCTGCCTTGTGGGACTCCAGCTTGTATTTCCTTGAAGTCAGAATACGTAGATTCGTGGTTTACTCGAAACAGTCTGTTCGATATGTACGATTTCAGTAGATTCACAAACTGGGCTGGCAGAAACATGTTGAGTTTGTGAATCAAGCCTTCATGCCAAACTTTATCGAAGGCTTGTGAAACATCCAGGAAGACAATCGAGCAGACCTCCTCACCTTCCAGTGCTTTTTCAATGATGTCAATTAGTCGATGCACCTGTTCCACCGTAGAGTGTCCTCGCCTGAATCCAAATTGATGGTCGGGCAGTAAGTTCTTTTCCACGATGATAGGTTTAAGCCTGTTGAGAAGCAGCTTTTCAAAGAGTTTTGACATTGTGGGTAGAAGTGATATCGGCCTGTACGACTTGACTTCTGTTGCTGTTTTGCCGGGTTTCAGGATCATGATCATCTCCGCCACCTTCCATGTTGCAGGGACGTGCATAAGTCTAAGGGACGCATTAATTAATAATAAAAACAGTTTTAGTCCTTTTGTTGTCAGTTTTTTCAGCACTAGTCCTGTGATTAAATCGTATCCTGGTGCTTTCTTCGGGTTCAAGTTGTATTTTAGTTCTCGTTTAAGCTCCTTTAATGTCACTTTTTTAATAATTTTAGACTGATTATTAGTGTTTAGGTGAAGTTCTTCTTCATTCATTAACTTTCGTTTGAAATTACATGTTAGGACCTGTTTATATTAATTTAATTATTGGTAAAAATATGAGGTTTCCTTTTCCATAATCAGTGATTATTTCTAATTAAATACACTTGTCAAACATATCTAGTACGATAAGACTTACTCCATTATGTAAACCTGATCCCAAGTTAATATTTCTAAGTAACCTTTAATACTGTGATGATAATATTTGAACTCAGTTTTTCATAAAATATTTGTATAGTGGTTTTCCAGCTGAAATATTTGAAAATCATACTCAGCTGTATTTCATTGCAATGTATTTCTTATAAAGATTTTGAGTATTTATTCCTCAAACTTTATTCCCCAAAACCATATAAATGTTGTGAATTGATAAAAAACCTATATTTTTCCCTGCTTCTTCGTGTCACCTTTAATTTCAGCTCCCTCCCAGCTCTGTACGACCTTCGAAACGCTCACAATTCTCTCAAAATTCGGCTCAACGAAAATATATATATGCTAGAGGCTTGTAGGAGCAAATGCCCCTATTTATATTAAAACAAATTTTAAACTTTTGTATTATAGTTTCATAATAAAATTTTTAATATAATTGTAATTTTACATGAAACAATTTTCTCATAAACTATATACTTTGTCTTGAAAAGTCTTTAAAAAAATTGCTTTGTTTTCGTTTGAAATGGCATGTTAGGATCTGTTAATATTAATTTAATTATTGGTAAAAATATGATGTTTTTTTTTCTAGAACCAGTGATTATTTCTAATTTAATACACTTGTCAAACATATCTATTACGATAAGACGTACTCCATTAACCTGATCCTAAATTCATATTTGTATTTAATCTTTAATACTGTTAGAATATTTGTACTCAATTGTTTTAATATAATATTTTACAGGTTTCTCGGCTGAAATATGTGAAAATCATACTCAGCTGTTTTTCAATAAAATGTATTTCTTTTTGGTAACTTTAAGTTCCTCGAAACCCTATAAATGTTGTAAATTGAGAAAACCCTATATTTTTCCCGCTCTTTCGTGTCGATACCTTTAATTTGAGCCATCTCTCAGCTCTTCACTACCTTACATGCTTCCACAATTTTTCTCTCAAAATTCGGCTTACGAAATTATATATATGGATAATGTTATTTTTTAGGTTTGTAGATTTGTAAGCTTAAAAAAGGGCCACCAAAAATGTGACTGAAACGTTGCTTTATAATATTAAAATAATAAACTCTGGATTGATTATAGTTTGAGTTAAATTTATTGTTAAAATTGCTGACGTTAGAAGCTAAACCCATTGAAAATATTTTTTTGTTGTCTTGTGTAGGAATTGACTTTAAAACATGTTTGTGTATATCACTTGTATTCTCAAAATCATGCGCTTTTAGTAAGAAGTAGAGTCTTTGGCACTCTGTGGGTAAAAGCCCAGTAAGTGATCTCTTAGTTATATAATCCTTGCATATAAGAATTTAAGCTGGTAAATCCTAACACTTTCCTGTAAGAGCTAAAATTTACTCAAAGTTAGAAAATTTAAATCTTTTGTGACCATCGTTCATTTCGAATTCTTACTATAACATACTGGGCAAATCTCAGAGACACGGTAAATGTTACTTAATTCAACCTTACTTGCTAGGAAAAATTGTAAAAGCAACATATTATTTTATTCTCAAATCCAACCGTTATTGGAAAAACCTAGAATCTTTCAGACTTCAATGATTAAAGCCCGATAAATGATCTCTTTATTATAAAATCTTTATATATATATATATATATATATATATATATATATATATATATATATATATTGGCGAAGATAACCACAGTTGGTTTTTCGCCAGGAAAAAAAATAATAATATATATATATATATATATCTTATCACTTTCACTTATGTACTTAAACAAGAATCTTACTTGGTATTTATGCAAGCGCTTTCAGGAGCTAGCGGTGCTTCCATCGTCTGGCATACTAAACGTATTTTGAACTGCGGGCTGCGTGGAATCCGCCGTTGACCTTGATGTACCGTTAACTTCTATTTTTGGTTCCGCTGCACTGTGCGAGTTTTTAGCATTTGTCTTGGGGTTTATACTGTCTATTAGATTGAATAATTTGTCGTTTTTTGATTTTATTTGTATCTGTTCGTTGATGATGTTATTTTTATTTTTATAAATTTCTAGTTGTTCCCAGATTGTCATTTTGAGGCCTTTTTGAACTTTTTTTATTAGGTGTATGTTTTCTAATGTGGGGAATGTGTGTTTGTTTTTGATTGCGTGTGTGGCTAAGTTTGAATTATAAATTTCCGGTTTGATGTATGCATTGAGGTGTTCTTGATATCTATCTTTTAATTTCTTTTTTGTTTGGCCTATGTATATTTTATTACAGTCTGGGCATTCGATTTTGTATATTCCGTTACTAAGTGTGGGACATATTTCTTCTGGTTGGTTTATTTTGTTGATTATGTTTCCTGTGTTTTTGTAGGCTATGTTAATATTATTGTTTTTTAGTGTTTTAGTTATTCCTTTTATATATATATATTTATTAATTTATTTATTTATAAATTTATGTAGGTAAATCCTTAGATTTACTAATATAGGGCTATTGTAGTATTAGATAATTTTTTGTATTTGTAACGATTTTAATTTTCCGCACTTGTTAATTTGATATATGTTGGAATAAACAAGCCGCCTAAATAATAAGAGTTAGTCTTGTAATTTTCTTGAAGGTGATTATTTTACAACCGATGTATAGTCTACATCACGATAAAAGGTTTTTGCGGTTAAAAGAGGTTTTTATTTATTTATAATTAAAAATTACTCCACAGTTGCTGCAAGTTATTATAACTAAAATGTTTACTAAATAAACACGTCAATTTCTAAATCCAATTACAAAAAAATCATTAATTTATAAGTAACTAAATTTAAAAAAACTAGAACAACATATAACTTACTAATCGAACTATTAAGTTCTTGTAAGATTTCAAATCAACTCTTAGATTTATGCATCGAAGGAATTGGGAAAAAGTTCGAATATCTTTGTTGTTATGTTTTGTTAGTTGTGAACGTTTATTTAATAACAATTCTATGGTTTTTTTATACTATATATATAAAATATTTGAAACAATTGGCATACCTTTGTTATAATTTTTTATTGGTCATGAATCTTTTTTGTATTGCATACATCGAAGGAATCGGGAACAATGCCATCCTTTGTTAATATATTTTATTGGTCGTGAATCTTTTTTGTATTGCATACATCGAAGGAATCGGGAACAATGCCATCCTTTGTTAATATATTTTATTGGTCGTGAATCTTTTTTGTATTGCATACATCGAAGGAATCGGGAACAATGCCATCCTTTGTTAATATATTTTATTGGTCGTGAATCTTTTTTGTATTGCATACATCGAAGGAATCGGGAACAATGGCATCCTTTGTTAATATATTTTATTGGTCGTGAATCTTTTTTGTATTGCATACATCGAAGGAATCGGGAACAATGCCATCCTTTGTTAATATATTTTATTGGTCGTGAATCTTTTTTGTATTGCATACATCGAAGGAATCGGGAACAATGCCATCCTTTGTTAATATATTTTATTGGTCGTGAATCTTTTTTGTATTGCATACATCGAAGGAATTGGGAACAATGGCATCCTTTGTTAATATATTTTATTGGTCGTGAATCTTTTTTGTATTGCATACATCGAAGGAATCGGGAACAATGGTATCCTTTGTTAATATATTTTGTAGGTTGTGCATCGGTTTTGTATTGCATACATCGAAGGAGTCGCAGAAAATCGACTTAATAATATTTGTTTTTGCGATTTATTGGTTATGATTATTTTACGTATAGTATACATCGAGAGAGTTAGGAAACATTTCATATGTGTTTCTTGTTATGTTTCGTCGGCTATAATTTTTTGTCGTATATACGATTTTTATTATTTTTATGAATTTTTTTGTATTCTTTGAATCAAAAAACATTTGAAATAGTTGGCATAGCTTTGTAATTAGTTTATATTGCATTATAATATATTTGATTGGTTACGCATGATTTTGTTTTAATATTTTTTCAACAAACCTACGGCTATGAAGCCATAGCGATTCTGATGTAACTAAAAAGATATTTCTTTGTCAAGGTATCAGCACGTCGAGGAAATGTGTGACTTGGACATGCCGTGTTTAACTAGCTTAGAGTTGACGGCCGCTGATGTAGGCCTAAATGTCAATGTTTAGACGACACGTGCGGCAGATTCAGCGCTGAATACTAATCACGTGCACCATTGTGTCCGCGTTCGCAACGCACCTGAATTGCTTGACTTGATTAACTGAACCAAAACAATCGTCATCACGGAGAACTTCATCGACGTTCGTCATTTCCGGATAAATAGGGTAATGCAGAATTAATTATGATTGCTTGCTAATGGAACTTCTAATGGATGGGTTCGAAATATACTTGATGACGTCACTCAGAAATTTAGAATAATATTCTACTATGATGACGCATTCACGTAGATTAATTTATGGTTATAGGATATATTTTTATATAGCAGTTGGAGTGTGCAAGAAGGAAGCTGAGAAAGAAATGCCTATTAAAAGTAGTTCGTATATCGATCTCACACAGAACCGATGTAAACATTATTTCTTTCAGTGTAAAAATGTCTCATTATTAGAAACAGAATATAAAACTCGTCCTAATTTAAAAAAACTAACAGTACAGTTATCCGAAAGTCAATCATCCGAACATGGAAAATTCACTGAAAGAAAATATCTTTAATACACGATATAGCATATACGTAGACAGGGCGTGTTTCGTGGAATAGTTATACAGTTTATGTGTTACAACTGTACATAAATACTGTAGTACGTGTACTGTATATGAAAACTTTAAAGTTATGTATCCATTTAAAAAATACTTACCAATACTACTGGCTTAGACATTACTATACATAGGCTTACACATTACTATACATAGGCTTACACATTACTGTATATAGGCTTACACATTACTATACATAGGCTTACACATTGCTATACATAGGCTTACACATTACTATACATAGGCTTACACATTACTATACATAGGCTTACACATTACTGTATATAGGCTTACACATTACTATACATAGGCTTACACATTGCTATACATAGGCTTACACATTACTGTATATAGGCTTACACATTGCTATACATAGGCTTACACATTGCTATACATAGGCTTACACATTACTGTATATAGGCTTACACATTACTATACATAGGCTTACACATTACTATACATAGGCTTACACATTACTGTATATAGGCTTACACATTACTATACATAGGCTTACACATTACTATACATAGGCTTACACATTACTGTATATAGGCTTACACATTACTATACATAGGCTTACACATTGCTATACATAGGCTTACACATTACTATACATAGGCTTACACATTGCTATACATAGGCTTACACATTACTGTATATAGGCTTACACATTACTATACATAGGCTTACACATTGCTATACATAGGCTTACACATTACTATACATAGGCTTACACATTACTATACATAGGCTTACACATTACTGTATATAGGCTTACACATTGCTATACATAGGCTTACACATTGCTATACATAGGCTTACACATTACTGTATATAGGCTTACACATTACTATACATAGGCTTACACATTGCTATACATAGGCTTACACATTACTATACATAGGCTTACACATTACTGTATATAGGCTTACACATTACTATACATAGGCTTACACATTACTATACATAGGCTTACACATTGCTATACATAGGCTTACACATTACTGTATATAGGCTTACACATTACTATACATAGGCTTACACATTGCTATACATAGGCTTACACATTACTGTATATAGGCTTACACATTACTATACATAGGCTTACACATTGCTATACATAGGCTTACACATTACTATACATAGGCTTACACATTACTATACATAGGCTTACACATTACTGTATATAGGCTTACACATTGCTATACATAGGCTTACACATTGCTATACATAGGCTTACACATTACTATACATAGGCTTACACATTACTATACATAGGCTTACACATAGCTATACATAGGCTTACACATAGCTATACATAGGCTTACACATTACTATACATAGGCTTACACATTGCTATACATAGGCTTACACATTACTGTATATAGGCTTACACATTACTGTATATAGGCTTACACATAGCTATACATAGGCTTACACATAGCTATACATAGGCTTACACATTGCTATACATAGGCTTACACATAGCTATACATAGGCTTACACATTGCTATACATAGGCTTACACATTACTATACATAGGCTTACACATTGCTATACATAGGCTTACACATTACTATACATAGGCTTACACATAGCTATACATAGGCTTACACATTGCTATACATAGGCTTACACATTACTTTACATAGGCTTACACATTGCTATACATAGGCTTACACATTGCTATACATAGGCTTACACATTGCTATACATAGGCTTACACATTACTATACATAGGCTTACATATAGCTATACATAGGCTTACGCATTGCTATACATAGGCTTACACATTACTATACATAGGCTTACACATTGCTATACATAGGCTTACACATTGCTATACATAGGCTTACACATTGCTATACATAGGCTTACACATTACTATACATAGGCTTACACATTGCTATACATAGGCTTACACATTACTTTACATAGGCTTACACATTGCTATACATAGGCTTACACATTGCTATACATAGGCTTACACATTGCTATACATAGGTTTACACATTACTATACATAGGCTTACACATTGCTATACATAGGCTTACACATAGCTATACATAGGCTTACACATTACTATACATAGGCTTACACATTACTATACATAGGCTTACACATTGCTATACATAGGCTTACACATTGCTATACATAGGCTTACACATTGCTATACATAGGCTTACACATTGCTATACATAGGCTTACACATTACTATACATAGGCTTACACATAGCTATACATAGGCTTACACATTGCTATACATAGGTTTACACATTACTATACATAGACTTACACATTACTATACATAGGCTTACACATTACTATACATAGGCTTACACATTACTATACATAGGCTTACACATTACTATACATAGGCTTACACATTACTGTATATAGGCTTACACATTACTATACATAGGCTTACACATAGCTATACATAGGCTTACACATTGCTATACATAGGCTTACACATTACTATACATAGGCTTACACATTACTATACATAGGCTTACACATTGCTATACATAGGCTTACACATAGCTATACATAGGCTTACACATTGCTATACATAGGCTTACACATTGCTATACATAGGCTTACACATAGCTATACATAGGCTTACACATTGCTATACATAGGCTTACACATTACTATACATAGGCTTACACATAGCTATACATAGGCTTACACATTACTATACATAGGCTTACACATAGCTATACATAGGCTTACACATTGCTATACATAGGCTTACACATTACTATACATAGGCTTACACATTACTGTATATAGGCTTACACATTACTATACATAGGCTTACACATAGCTATACATAGGCTTACACATTGCTATACATAGGCTTACACATTACTATACATAGGCTTACACATTACTATACATAGGCTTATACATTACTAAACATACACTATTGTAATGAAATGACAGAATTTGTTTGTGTCTTCGTGTTTTTATAGTTATCCTGGCTTTAATATTAGTTTCATTTAGAACACAGTAGTGCAATAGACCTCTTTATCTAATAACTGTTGTATTACAGATGGATGTAAAGTACAGATCTATAGAACGCTCTATAAATGTGTTATTAAACATAAACTGAAGTGGTATATTTAATATAATATGTTTGTTTGGTTATCTGAACTTATTGATTTTCCGAACACCCTCCGGTCGCAATCAGTTCGGAAAATGGAATCTCCCCTGTAGGTTATACTACATGACAATATACCTATAAAGTATCTTGTAAAGTTGACTAACATATATTTCACGATTAGATAGTTTCACGCAAAACTATCGTAATAGTATACTGTGTAGTTATATTGTAATGTCGTATATCACTTTGCTGTGTGGTCAAAAAATGTTGATGTTAAAAAGTTTCGTGTTTGTTGTAATGCGAGATTAAATTTTTATTGTTTTTTGAATTTTAAATCTTTCTACATAAAGGACTTCTTGTACAGTTTTTCTAAATGTTATAAGCCTTTCTACAAAGCCAGTTATTCGGTCATGAGCAGGTTTAGTATAAATAAAAAGAGATTTTGGCCTTAAGATTAATAGAACAGAAATGAAAGAATTAAATGCCCAGAACATGAATTCCAGGGAAAATGTGTAAAGTATCCATGACATTCGGCGAAAGGTTTATGTTTAAACTTTACGACTCGCCGTATTTATAATTAAAGTTAGTTTAATTACCTTTTCGAGCTTACTACGTCTTCACCAGTGGCTCAGAGTCATAATCTGAGATAAAATCCTTTCTAAAAGCAATTTGGATGACGAACGCAAAATTAATTTATAACAGCAACGAATTATTTAAATTTCCCAAAAAATTATGCATATTACATTTTTTATATAATTCATAATCACATTTTTCATAGTTACATTTTTCATATTATTCATAGTTCCATTTTTCATATTATTCATAGTTACATTTTTCTTATTAATCTTAGTTACATTTTTCTTATTTTTCATAGTTACATTTTTCATATTTTTCATTATTACATTTTTCTTGTTTTTCATATTTACATTTTTCATATTATTCAATTACATTTTTCTTATGTTTGATAGGTTTTCTAATTTTTCATAGTTACATTTTCATAGTTACATTTTTCTTATTTTTCATAGTTACTTTTTACATATTTACATTTTTCATATTATTCATAATTATATTTTTCATACTTACATTTTTCATATTATTCATACTTGAAGTTGTCTTATTTTTCATATTATTCATAATCACATTTTTCATATTTTTCATAGTTACATTTTTCATTTTATTCATAGTTACATTTTCTTATTAACCTTAGTTAAATTTTTCTTATTTTTAATAGTTATATTTTCTTATTTTTCATAGTTACATTTTGCATATTTTTCATTATTACATTTTCCTTATTTTCATATTTACATTTTTCGTATTACTCATAGTTACATTTTTCTTACGTTTGATAGTTTTTTAATTTTTCATAATTACATTTTCATATCATTCATAGTTACATTTTTCATATTATTCATACTTAAATTTTTCTTATTTTTCATTTTATTCATAGTTACATTTTTCATATTATTCATACTTGAATTTTTCTTATTTTTCATTTTATTCATAGTTACATTTTTTATAAAAATATTCATAGTTATTTTTTTACTTATTTTTCATAGTTATATTTTTCTTATTATTCTTAGTTACATTTTTGTTATTAAGCTTAGTTCCTTTTTTTATTTTTTATAGTTATATTTTTCTTATTACTCATAGTTATATCTCTCATATTATTCATAGTTACATTTTTCATATTATTCAGTTACATTTTACTAACTTTTATAGTTACATTTTTCATATTATTCATAGGTATATTTATCATATTATTCATAGTTAAATTTTTCATATTTTTCATAGTTACAGTTTTCATATTAATCGTAGCTGGGTCTACATTTATAAAATACGATCTGTGTAGTTGGTGAGATTTATGAAGATGAAATCATTATTTAAAATAAAGGTATTACTCGAGAATGACTACTTCAACGTCAAAAGTATGTTTATTCATTAATCATAAATATTGTAGTTGTTAATATTTGAAAAAGAATACAAACATAACCTCAATTTACAAACACACGATGCTATATCAACTGTTTCTTTATAGTGCAGAGCACAGTATAGTACAGATAATTATTAAATATTCTAACAAACATTTTGTTTCTACAACCAAACATACCTTGACCGGATACCTTGAAGTCCTACTTTACTATAGCTGTATCAATGTGTTATAGCATAGTGAAACTCCTGAAGAATTTATAATGTTAGTTTGTATGATAGTTTTTAATGTAAGTTTTAATCACTATTGTTTGCAAAATTAAAAAAAAAAACATTGTACACTATTAACAATAAAAATCGGAGATTATGCAGTCTATATCAAGTGTTTTCAAAATACATTTTATGTCCCGTCAAATTATTATCCATTTAACATAAATTAGGCCCCATTTGCCCTATAGAAACATTGCTCGTTCCACGTAAAGTGAAAAAGTAAAATATTTTCTTTCCCCGAGGAAAATGAAGCGGACCTTGAAACTCATAAAATAACCGTCAAGGAGTAACGCCAAGCTAGAGTTAGGAAGGGGGAGTGCGCCGTAAATCAGCGAGTTCCGCCAGCATTCGTCTCGTGTTGGGGACACGAGGAGGCGACGGGTTCTAAACGGTTTTTTAACACGGATATGCAAAGAAAAGGAACAGTTCTGACGTCAGAATGTTCACGTTTTGCAACGTATTCTCGCCTATTTGTTTTGTAGTTACATAGCTTTTTAAAAGGTTTTTTATTGCAAAAATAGTATGTTCGCTTTCCTGTTTGGTAAAAATTGTTTGCTTCGTCTCTTGCTGTTTCTGAATTCCAAGTAACATTAAACGATACTAGGAGGCCTTGAACCTAATGTTTTATATATATTTGCCTTAAGACAGTATAATTATTATTGTCTACAAAACATAAACATGTAATATAAGGAAAAAATTAAAGTAAATTTCCACTGTTATCAAAAAAAAAAAAAATATTTTATTCTTACAAATAAAATTACAATATTTTATTCTTACAATTACAATTACAATATATTATTACTAATTACGATTAGTATAAAAATGTATATACTTATTACAGAATCACAGTATTAAGTGGCAAAATATATAACGAATTTCCTTGAAATTCTCCATTGCCCTCTCTGTATAAACGTACAGTCTATGTTCTGATACCCTACACCCTCTAACAAGGGGTTTCATCTTACTACCTATAATAGGAATCCTTTTTAGGTGATAGGGGTTGATCTTGCTTAAAACAAATGATAACAATTCTATTGATTTTTTGACTAAACAAGTAATATTAAAAAAAAAGTTAAAGTCAATTTCCACTGATGTCAGCAAAAAGAAATTATTTTAATTCTTACATTTACAATATTTTATTCTTACAATTACAATATTAATTCTAATTACAATTAGTATAAAAATGTATGTACATATTACAGAATCACAATATTAAGTAGGAAAATAGGTAGAGAATTTCTTTGAAATTTTCCATTTCCTTCTCTATACAATTTAAGCCTTGGACTATTATTTTTGTTTGTTACTATTTATGTACTTTTTTTGTTTCTAATTTATGAAGCTGATGGTGGTCTATAACGTCTTATTCACTCCGTTTCTTGTAATGCTTCACTATTGCAAAGAAACCTTCTATTATAATTTCATATACATCTTTAAGTAATAGATTTCTAGATATGGGAAAGTTGGCTGAGTGCTAAAGTTCTAGATTTTAAATATGTAGTTACTTAAATCGAATCCTACCCGGACATTATGTTTTGTTTTAATTTAAATTAATGAATATTTGAAAAAAACTGTAACATCAATTGTCATTCAGTATATCTTGAAAAAAATGTATTTGAACTTGATTGGACAAATAAAAATTATTTTGATAACGATTGAAAATTTGTACAAGGTGTATATAAGGGGAGTGTGAATTAATAGGACAAACTGAAAAAGAATTGTGAATTTAGGTAGGATTAAGTTGGGAACATAAAATCCATTAGATATGACTGGGATACTATGGCATCTCGTGTGATTTCATCTCAAGGCCGCGTAGTTTAAGCAGACATACTCTCTATGAGGGTCGTAAAGAGGAGGTTTCCCATTAAACCCTGATGTTCTAACATCACGAATTACACAACTCTTGGCATTAAACTAAAGCTAGGCGTAACGATACGGTCCAAGTTAGGCATGTACTAAGATTTAATACTCTCTATTCCCTTCTTATCTCCTTACATACTGAGTACATACATATGTTCCAATATCTCTTAAATATTCCTAATCTACATGATATTTGCTTAAAATTTTAAAGCCTAAGAAAAATATAAAAATATTTTTAATAATGGACGTTAGGAACCGTGACAAATTGAGGCAGTGATCGAACGTGCTTATAAATGTGAACATGTCTCTCCGTAGTTACACGCCATTTTGAAGTCCAGTATTCTCTGGCAAGTTTAACTTCCGAAATATATTCATGATTTTAAAGCGATAAGGCAGCATGACTATTATACCTACAAATGATTGGAAAAGAATGTGAATATAAGATTAAGGAGGGAACATAAATTCCATGATGTAGGATATAGGAAACCTATTATGGCATTACATGTGCAGGGTTTCGTAATTGAAGTAGGAAAGGATTGTGATTATAAGATTAAGGAGGGAACATATATTTCCTCATGTAGGATATAGGAAACTTACTATGGCATTACATGTGCAGGGTTTCGTAGTTGAAGTAGGAAAGGATTGTGAATATAAGATTAAGGAGGGAACATATATTTCCTCATGTAGGATATAGGAAACTTACTATGGCATTACATGTGCAGGGTTTCGTAATTGAAGTAGGAAAGGATTGTGATTATAAGATTAAGGAGGGAACATATATTTCCTCATGTAGGATATAGGAAACTTACTATGGCATTACATGTGCAGGGTTTCGTAATTGAAGTAGGAAAGGATTGTGATTATAAGATTAAGGAGGGAACATATATTTCCTCATGTAGGATATAGGAAACTTACTATGGCATTACATGTGCAGGGTTTCGTAGTTGAAGTAGGAAAGGATTGTGAATATAAGATTAAGGAGGGAACATATATTTCCTCATGTAGGATATAGGAAACTTACTATGGCATTACATGTGCAGGGTTTCGTAATTGAAGTAGGAAAGGATTGTGATTATAAGATTAAGGAGGGAACATATATTTCCTCATGTAGGATATAGGAAACTTACTATGGCATTACATGTGCAGGGTTTCGTAATTGAAGTAGGAAAGGATTGTGATTATAAGATTAAGGAGGGAACATATATTTCCTTATGTAGGATATAGGAAACTTACTATGGCATTACATGTGCAGGGTTTCGTAATTGAAGTAGGAAAGGATTGTGATTATAAGATTAAGGAGGGAACATATATTTCCTCATGTAGGATATAGGAAACTTACTATGGCATTACATGTGCAGGGTTTCGTAGTTGAAGTAGGAAAGGATTGTGAATATAAGATTAAGGAGGGAACATATATTTCCTCATGTAGGATATAGGAAACTTACTATGGCATTACATGTGCAGGGTTTCGTAATTGAAGTAGGAAAGGATTGTGATTATAAGATTAAGGAGGGAACATATATTTCCTCATGTAGGATATAGGAAACTTACTATGGCATTACATGTGCAGGGTTTCGTAATTGAAGTAGGAAAGGATTGTGATTATAAGATTAAGGAGGGAACATATATTTCCTCATGTAGGATATAAGAAACTTACTATGGCATTACATGTGCAGGGTTTCGTAATTGAAGCAGGAAAGGATTGTGATTATAAGATTAAGGAGGGAACATATATTTCCTCATGTAGGATATAGGAAACTTACTATGGCATTACATGTGCAGGGTTTCGTAGTTGAAGTAGGAAAGGATTGTGAATATAAGATTAAGGAGGGAACATATATTTCCTCATGTAGGATATAGGAAACTTACTATGGCATTACATGTGCAGGGTTTCGTAATTGAAGTAGGAAAGGATTGCGATTATAAGATTAAGGAGGGAACATATATTTCCTCATGTAGGATATAGGAAACTTACTATGGCATTACATGTGCAGGGTTTCGTAATTGAAGTAGGAAAGGATTGTGAATATAAGATTAAGGAGGGAACATATATTTCCTCATGTAGGATATAGGAAACTTACTATGGCATTACATGTGCAGGGTTTCGTAGTTGAAGTAGGAAAGGATTGTGATTATAAGATTAAGGAGGGAACATATATTTCCTCATGTAGGATATAGGAAACTTACTATGGCATTACATGTGCAGGGTTTCGTAGTTGAAGTAGGAAAGGATTGTGATTATAAGATTAAGGAGGGAACATATATTTCCTCATGTAGGATATAGGAAACTTACTATGGCATTACATGTGCAGGGTTTCGTAGTTGAAGTAGGAAATTATTGTGAATATAAGATTAAAGAGGGAGCATAAATTCCTCCTTTGTAGGATATAGGAAACCTATTATAGCATTACATGTCCGTAATTGAAGTAGGAAAGAATTGTGAATATAAGGTTAAGGAGGGAACATAAATTCCCTGATGTAGGATATAGGAAACCTATTATGGCATTACATGTGCACGGTTTCGTGGTTGAAGTTGATCTATGCTCCATCAGGGTCAAACGTTATCCGTCTTCGTAAGGATACGAAGCGAAGAAGGAATTAGGTAAGTCTATGGAAAGGTTTTAGTAATTCCTTTGTACCAGGAATAGGAGAAAACTGAGGCTTCGCTTCTGCAGAGTTACCTACCTAAAGGAAACCTACCCCCAACCAAAGGAAAGAAGGTTCCAAATTACAGGGTGGGGTTTGTGTATGTAAATATGTCATTTAATATTCGAAGCCATTTTGAAGTTCACCATTTCTTGAGCCGGTAATATTAATTCCCTTTCAAAAGTTCTTGTGTAACTCATACAACCTCTACCACGGTAGCTTGTAGCCTACAGGCTCCGCTTAAGTTAAGGGAGTTGACACAAATCACCTACTTTTGGAATGTTTACAGATTACACCCCCCCCCTAATATGGGTGCCAAGTGTAGCAGAAGAGAAGCAATTGTTGGGAGAATGGCCTTGATGCGCTAGAACACTAAGTATAAAGAGATGATATGGGTTGAGAATATACAAATATTAAATGAATAAAGTAAAACTCTTACCATTCGGTCACGTAATAAAAATGACCAGCAATAGAATTCTTAAAGAAATGGTGAAAAAACGCATCCATATACCTGGGAATGCGGATTCTTTAAGACAAAGTCAGAGAGAGTCCTTAGAGACGGCGATTGTAACGTCAAAAGCATGGAGGACGGCGCCAGTAGGTGATGCAGATTACATGTGAAGAATTGCGTACTCTCTATGGGGGATATAAAGAGTTATCTACGCGTTACCCACTATAACATACGAAAAGTGGCAGAAGAGAATGGATTGGTGGAGGCAGAAAGAAAAGTGTACTCTATCCAACAGTATCGAGGCTAGGAACATTTCCAGGCAAAAGTTATCAATAAAGAACTTAACGATATTACGGAATTAAAGTTTAAATAACTAACAGGATACGATCATGTCACAAAGAATTACCAACTTTCGAAAAAAAAATGCTACCAACGGAGAGAACAAAATAAGTTACACCTCCAAATACCTGAAAGAATCCTGAAGGTAAGGTGTAGAGAGATCTTACAGATGTTTGGTGGATGATAGAATCATGGAGGACGAACCAATACTATCACGAGTACGGAATTGCGTACACCTACCTATCTCAGCTATGAAGATACGTCTACCCGCTACCTCCTGTAACATACGGATGTTAAAAATAACACAATGGACAGGATTGTTGGTGACAGAAGGAAGAAAGGATTTTATCCAACAGAATATTGAGGCTAGGCAAATATATTCCTAATTATATTTCTAGGCAAAGTATCGACAAAAAACTCCGGGATATCAAAGGATTGAAGTCAAAACCATTTACATGGTACGGTCAATTCTAACAATTGCCACCTCTCCAAAACATGATATATTGGCTACCACCGGAGGGGGGGCAAGAGATGTATCTCCAAATACCTAGAGACTCCTGAAGATAAAGTCGTAGAGTGGCCTTTCCGAAGACGATTAGATGGCCAGAGATACATAGGGCTGTGGACATAGATCGACGTCAGACGCCGCCATAAACAACGCCATTAAATATACGCACCCCAAACCCAAATGTAATCCCCATTTCCCTGTCGAATATCCCCACCAACATTTAATTAAAGCATGTCACATTTCCTTACAAAGTTTCTTGTGCAACTTAGTAAACTTCTACCACGAGACAACATGTAGCCACGAGCACCGCTTAGGTTTAACACTTCCATATCGATAACAGCCTATAATCGATTCCCTCCTCAGTACAACTTCTCCATTAGACCACCATCTCCTTCACTTTACGCTAATGAAGGCACAACTTCTTACGAAATGTCTTTAGCTATGTTTTTGCACAGAACTTTATAATTTAATTTAAACTTCGTCCTTTCCATTCGCAACGATTTTTTTACATTCATTAAGTGCATTTTGGTTTCTCTAGAGTTTGCTTCAACTTCTTAATGTACAGAATCAATATTAATATAAAATCTGTGGGGAAGGACTATTTGGTTTGTTAATTTCATTCGATTCTCTACATCTTTCGGCCAAACTGATTGCGGGCAAATATTTTGGCCTGTGATTAAACAAACGTTTTTAAGAACTCTTTCGCAACAGAATGTTTTAACAAATTTAAATATGCTTCAAGTTTTCTGTAAGGGTTGCATTTGGACACTTTAAGTATTATTTACAATTTTACTTTCAATGTTATTCAATGTACAATACGATATAGAGTATAGGCGTGGCGACCAAAACTCCCATTAGGATACACGATATAATTAATTGTAAATTAGAAAAAAATGTACAAGATTTATATTTACACTCACAGCAATATAAAGTAAATGAGAAAAACGGTCGATCTGTGAGTCAATAATAATATTTTATAACATTGGTGATGTTTCGGAAATTGGTTTATTTCCATCATTAGGCATAAGAAAAATTTTCAGAACGGTTAAGTTAAAAAACGTTATTGTTTTAAAATCTTTTAAAAATAGTTTTCGTTAAAAAATAAGGTACTTATTAAAAAAAATTGAAAACAAAATAAAACGAGACCTAAACAGTTATACAGTTGCTGTTACTGAGTAGGCCTACTCAACACTACGTTTTGCGAGTTAAGTACTGTATATATATATATATATATATATATATATATATATATATATATATATATATATATATATTGGTATCGCTTCGGACTGGGTTTATTTCCATCATCAGGCATAAGACACTTCTTAAGTCTGACAAAATTAGAAATCGTGATTCTTTTAAAATCTCCTTAAACTAGCATTTCTAAAAATTATTGTAGAAATAGTTAAAAACATAAAATGCAGCGAAACAGTTGTAATTGTGCAGTTGCTATGTTTATACTTTTGCTAAGATTGATTATAAATCAATTTGAAGAAATAGAATACAAAATTATTTTAAAAAGTAAATTTAAGTGTTTGGAAAATAACTATGTTTCGGTTTAGTTTTTATATTGAGAATTGTAACCTTGAACATCGTTCGCCTTTGCTTCACTCCTTCTCATGATCATCAACCTCGTTATATTTGGCGTTCTATATGTGTTGTTCACTAAAACTAATGAGAAACAGCAAAACCTTTTTATTATAACACAAACAGGCGGTGGGTTATTTTCTTGTTCTAACATTAAAAAAAAACACACACACACATTCATATACGAGGGTAAGTTTTACAAACACGTCATTCGAAGCTTTTGGTTAAAATTCGTTTTAGAATAAGGTTCACAAGCTTCGAACCTTTTGACCAACATTCAATTTTAGAATAACACTCACTTATACGCCTTTGATAGCTTTTGTCCAAAACGCATTTAAGAATAAGCTTTACGTACACCACATTGGTAGTCTTTATCCAAAAGGCATTTTAGAATAAGCTTTACGTACACCACATTGGAAGCATTTATCCAAAACTCATTTTAGAATAAGTTACGTACACCACATTGGAAGCCTTTATCCAAAACGTATTTAGAATAAGTTTTACGTACACTACATTGGAAGCTTTTATCCAAAACGCATTTTAGAATAAGTTTTACGTACACTACATTGGAAGCCTTTATCCAAAACACATTTTAGAATAAGTTTTACGTACACCACATTGGAAGCCTTTATCAAAAACTCATTTTAGAATAAGTTTTACGTACACCACATTGGAAGCCTTTATCCAAAACGCATTTAGAATACGTTTTACGTACACTACATTGGAAGCCTTTATCCAAAACGCATTTTAGAATAGGTTTTACGTACACCACATTGGAAGCCTTTATCCAAAACACATTTAAGAATAAGCTTTACGTACACCACATTGGAAGCCTCTATCCAAAACGCATTTAAGAATAAGTTTTACGTACACTACATTGGAAGCCTTTACCCGAAACGCATTTTAGAATAATTTTTACGTATACTACATTGAAAGCCTTTATCCAAAACGCATTTAAGAATAAGCTTTACGTACACCACATTGGAAGCCTTTATCCAAAACACATTTAAGAATAAGCTTTACGTACACCACATTGGAAGCCTTTATCCAAAACACATTTAAGAATAAGCTTTACGTACACCACATTGGAAGCCTCTATCCAAAACGCATTTAAGAATTAGTTTTACGTACACTACATTGGAAGCCTTTACCCGAAACGCATTTAAGAATAAGTTTTACGTTCACTCCATTGGAAGCCTTTACCCGAAACGCATTTTAGAATAATTTTTACGTATACTACATTGAAAGCCTTTATCCAAAACGCATTTTAGAATATGTTTTACGTACACTACATTGGAAGCCTTTATCCAAATCGCATTTAAGAATAAGCCATACGTACACCACATTGGAAGCCTTTATCCAAAATGCATTTTAGAATAAGCTTTACGTACACCACATTGGAAGCCCTTATCCAAAACGCATTTAAGAATAAGCTTTACGTACACCACATTGGAAGCCTTTATCCAAAACGCATTTAAGAATAAGCTTTACGTACACCACGTTGAAAGCTTTTGGCCAAAATGCATTTTAGAATAGGCTTCACATACACTAAATTGGAAGCTTTTATCCAAAACGCAATTTAGAATAAGTTTTACGTACACCACATTGGAAGCTTTTGGCCGAAATAGATTTTATAATCGGCTTCACATACACTACATTGGATGCTTTTGGGCAAAACGCATTTTAAAAAAAGCCGTACGTACACAAGATCGGAAGCTTTTATCCAAAACGCATTTTATAATAAGCTTTACGTACACGAGATTGGAAACTTTTGGCAAAAATGCGTTTTAAAATAATCCGCACGTAAACGACATTCGAAGATTTTTCCAAAAACAAAATTTTTAACATTATTCCTTAACATTATTATTTTTAACATAATGTTACAGAGCTGTAGTTACAGAACTACACATTTTAGAGGTTCGCTCTTATGTTTACATTAGAAGAAGATAATGTTACCAACACTTCTGGGTGAAAAGTTTCAAGCATAGTGTATTTGAAGATTATTCTTGAATATGAAATGGTTATTTGATTGCAGGGTTACTGGTTTCTTCAGTGAGTACAAAATTATCACTTGCAAGCGGAATCCCCAAGGAATGTGTTTAAGGGAAGTCTTGGGTATAAAAACTGTATTGGGGTGATATGACTCGGCGATTACAATGGCACTGGGGAAAGTACTTGAAATGTAGATTTAAAGAAAAATGGAACATCGAAAATGGAGGGATCAAATGCTCTGCGACAGAAAAGGATGGTAGTTAACAACAAACAATACCAGCTGAGGATAAGGAATCAGATAAAGGGTTAGCTAACTGTTAGTACTTACACAACACAAGGTACTGTTTGCCCAAAATTAGATTCGCGGTGAGGGCTCTCTATTTCTTTAATATTTTTGTCACGAACTATAACTATCTACGAACTCTTTGCGTTTCTCGATGTGCGGCCAATGAGAGTTCGGAACTAATCGAGTTTGAGACGTAACATAAAACGCTGTTAGAAGCCCCTACGTGCTGAGTTGCGCCGCGTCGCACATATCGGCTTTTATGATTAGCTATTAAGTTTTTACGACAGCCCCGATACCCAGCCACTCCGTCATGGAGCTGGGCTCACGTAATTTGACGAAACTAATAGCTTCGGATTTGTTCTGTCCGTAAGTCAATGTGTCAACCGCCGGAATATCAAATTTAATCAGAGGCCGTTCAATCAGCCAGAAACTTGTCGACTGCAGGACGCTTTACTGCCCTATAAACGCAAACAATCATTGCCGTTGGGCCGCCCAATGCCACTTGGATACTGTAACATAAACACAGCTGGAAGGGCGGACGGGTGGGTTTCATAGCTCTTTAATCGTCAGTCATATAAAAAATATTTTCTCATTGCAATTTAATTGTACTTGGATTTAATCAAAACCGTACACTTTCCTTAAGACCTAAGGTTAAGCAGCTGAAGTTGTCATAGCTTAACGTTCCGTATCACATCTTGGTATAATGTAAAAATTTGCAAACAGATCGTTCGGAGAATATATTTGTGTGAATAAATATGCATTGAACATCAACCTATGGCGCAAACATCCTTTACGGAAGGATCCTTACAAAAGGATCAGAAGCTAATTTAACCACAGAACGCAATTTTAAAAATAAAATGGAATTTTTGTCTAAAAAAACACATTGATAAAATTAATGATCTAAACTTGTTCTTAATTCAAATACATTTCAAATTTAAAGAGTACTCAATCATATTATATTTTAATACATGTTTTTTGAATAGTTTAAATTTTAGTACCTTTCGTTAGATTCTAATTGCAACTAGATGATTTACCTTTCGCACACGCAGCCAGAAACCCTTCTAGAAGAGGGTATTGATAGGTGAGGGTTTTTGGTAGCTGACCGGATTTGTGGTAGGTGAGGGGGTTTCGTAGCTAAGGGGGTTTGGTAGCTGAGAGGGCTTAGTAGCTGTTGAGGTTTGGTAGCCGAGCAAGGTTGGTAGCTAAGAGATTTGGTGGCTATTGGCATTTGGCAGCTGAGGTGATTTAGTGGCTAAAGAGGTTTAGTAACTGAGCAGGTTTGGTAACTAAGGGGGTTTGGTAGCTGAGAGGGCTTAGTAGATGAAGAGGTTTGGTGGTTGAGGGGTTTGGTAGCTGAGCCGGTTTGGTAGATAAGTGGGTTTGGTTGCTGAGGGGACTTGGTAGCTGAGCGCGTTTGGTAGCTAAGGGGGTTTGGTAGGTGAGAGAACTTGGTAGTTGAAGATTTTTGGTAGCTGAGCGGGTTTAGTAGCTAAGTGGGTTTGGTATCTGAGCTGGTTTGGTAGCTGTGGGGGTTTGGTAGCTCTTGACTTAAGTACCTGACCGGGTTGGTGGCGGTTTCAGTTTGGTGGCTAAGGGGGTTTAGTAGCTGAAAGGTTTTGGTATCTGATCTGGTTTGGTAACTAGGATGTTTGGTAGCTAAGAGGTATTGGTAGCTGTTGAGATTTGGTAGGGAGAGGGTTTGGTAGGTAAGGGGGTTGGTAGCTGGGAGGGTTTGGTAGCTGATGGGGTTTGGCAGCTGAGGGGGTTCGGTGGTTAGTTTGGTAGCTGAGCTAATTTAGTGGCTGAAGGGGTTTGGTAGCTGAGTAGGTTTGGTAACTTCGGAGGTTTGGAGGTTTCGGCGGAAACTGGGAGCTAATAATATGCCATTCTAACCTAATATTACATCTAGATTTTACAGAGTTAATTAAATGGATTCTCCACTTTACTTAAAGAAACATTAAATGTTTTTACATATACAAGGCTCTAAATAAGGGCAAAGGCATGCAAGACGTATTAAGGCATACAAATACATTTAGTGCTAACTTACACAAACTCCAATTCTATAAGAAAATATTGAGTCTACGATCTTCTTTATAAGTTCATAAAAACTGCATTCTTTGTTGCATCGATTCTCTCACAGATATTAGTCACAGTTCGCCCATTTTGGCACTCTTTTAAGTTTAATTTTTCAAACACGCTGCCATATTTGAAGCTATTTCTACGCTCAGTGTAAACTCAAATCCATTAAAAACTCTCAGCTTACTGACAATTTGTTTTATATGAAATATCTAGAAGCTATAAAATTTGAACCTCTTTATGAGAGAAGTTTTTAATTTTATAAACTCTATACTTTTCTACAAAAAACAAGCAAATTTGAAATAATTTGTTAAGCCTATAAAAACATTATCAAGTTCCACATTTTCAGAGTTGTTGCAGTATACAAACATACACACACACACACACACACACACACACACACACACACACACACACACACACACACACACACACACACACACACACACACACACACACACACACACACACACACACACACACACACACACACACACACACACACACACATATATATATATATATATATATATATATATATATATATCGCAATATGTATTCTTGTGTGTTATTAAAAAACTAAGTCAAAATACAAATACAAGAATTATAATTGAATTTACAATTCTTGTATTTGTATTTTGTTGGTTAGTTCTTTATTAATACACAAGAACACATATTATACAATGTGTTCTTACACATTATATATATATATATATATATATATATATATATATATGTGTGTGTGTGTGTGTGTGTGTGTGTGTGTGTGTGTGTGTGTGTGTGTGTGTGTGTGTGTGTGTTGTAACGGTCTCATATACCGTGACAAATAGGAAATAAATAATTTCCTGTTTTTAAGTAATAAAGTTGATTTTTAAATTAATCAAGTTTGGAGTTATAGAAATAATAAAGAGTGAAAAATTAAATAAAACCTTAAATAGAATAATTAAGCTAAATTAAAGAATATTAAAGAATAAATTTGTAATAACTAGCTAAATTTGACCATCGGGAGTGAGGCGAAAATTTTCTAAGTGCTTAAAAAAGCTATCTTAAGAACCAAACCACGTAGAACTTTCATCGACATTTTAAAAGAACCAGAATAAGCCAGAATAAACATTAGAGAAAACAAAATTTGAAAAACTTAAAAAACAAAAAAGTTACAACAGTTTTAATAAAATAGACATTTTTCAGTGTTCCAAAAATGATAATCAAACTCTGCAAGCTAAAACAGATTCGTTGCCCGACTTGCCTGTACAAGGAATAAATCAAAAGATAGCAAGTATTGCAGGCGGGGTGAGGTAGGTTAAATTCACCGCTATATATACTAGGTCTCTAAGACTTTAGAGAGAGTCTGAAATAAATTTTAATACGAGGTGCCGCGGAACGCTATGCTGGACCGCGAGTGGGACCGTCATCAGGCCAGATGGACCAAACCTCGACGCTTTCGACGTCCAGGACCACCAAGGGATGAAGGCTCCAGACTCAGCCTCCAGGACGCGGGAATGGAGAAAAACCATCACCGACGAACCAGGGATGGCGACTTCCGATGTCCAAGGACCAGGGAATCCAGACGAGGGACTCCAGGACCGGCAGGAACATCTTTGGCAAGTCATTTTCTTTATTCGATACCAATTACGTCAAATTTAGTTAGTTAATTTTATTAAAATCAAACAAATATTCAAGCTTAAACAATGACTTCACTCTTTATAAAATTTTAATAAATTGTATGCTAAATAAAATGAATTTATGTGATCAGAATATTTCAAATGATAAATATTAAACTTACAAAGGGTTTTTGGCTATAAGCTATTTATTTTAAAGGAAATAAGAATTTTTCGAATATTATAAATTTAAAAATTAAGTGTCATAAAGACGAATTTACCAATTCAATATAGAAGATAAATTTTTATTATGTATAATTTGGAAAATAATTTTATGTTTATGTGAATGTAATTGATCTATATGGAAATTATAAGTTTTTAAAGCATGAGAAACAACAAGTTACTTAGTGAATTGTTTTGTTAATATAATTGTGTTGTATTTAAAAGGATAAATTTTCTTTTTTATTTAAATAAATAGAATTAAATATGTTATAAAAATCAACAGTATTTGCATTTCATCCTGTGTCGAATAATCAATAAAAACTGTTTAGCTTTTTCCAACTAATATGAAAATGATTATTAAATCAGTAAACAAGTTTAATTAAATTTCATTAATTGATAATAGTTAAAGCCTAATGTTTTTAAAGAGTTTCTCTCAACTAACTTCATTGAGCTAGTCTAAAGATTAGTTGGTTTTTTGTATAAAAGTCCAGAGATTTATCTACTGGCAGATTGTGTTTAAAAGAACACAGGAGCCTTTTAAAATAGGTAATTTAAACACGATCATATTTTGCACGTTCCCTTGCTGTCTCTGCAGATCATCATCAGGTGGTAAGACTCTGTGATTATTTTGTGTAGTATTTTAAATGTGTTTCTTTCCAGCTGACTATTGAAATGACATGTGTGACTATATCTAGACCATACATAATTGATGAACCAATTTTGGAGAGTTTATACTTATTTTAAATAGTAGTCAGCGGGAATAGGCTTGTTTTGGGCCTGGCCCTACGAGCGGGAAATATACACGTAACTCAGGGAGTTTAGCACGGTTTTACAAGCGGGGTGATTGGCAGATGTTTGGTTTGTTTATAAACAAGTTTTTCAAACAACATATTTCGGTATTCTGCGAAAAGGGATATCAACAAATCAAATAAAAGTAAGGCCAGAGACGTTGCAGTGTGTGTGTGTGTGTGTACAGTAGTGTCTTTACCCTTACCTTAGATGGAAATTATGATTTAGTAATCAGACAGTTTTGTAAAATGTATATTAACTATTACAAACTGATAAGTTCTGCAAAGTTCATAAGAGCCTGCCATTGTTAGCGGTTTGTTGTCACTTGATTAACATGTTTTTAAAACGACGTGTTATATTTTATTACACCTATTTGTATGGATCTTGAGCTACAAGAATCAACAAATACCGTAGTTTATCAACTGTTAAACACGCCTTTGGAAAAACAAAACTACTGATTGAACAACATTAAACATATAACACAAGCCAAAAGATAAATCATATTACTAAAACTATACCACCCCCTGAAAAACAAATAAAACCCTAATGAAAAACACTTGAAAAACTGACAATGTGCATACGCTACTCGGCAGATCGTCCAAAACAAACTAGCCAACAGCTAGTTGTAAAACAGCTGATGATGTAACCTTCTTTAGGTAATCCTTTAAACTCCCAAAATTACCTACGCTGCGCCCTACACACACCTAGACCATAATGGAAGGGAAGCTGAAACTGCATTTCCCAACGCGGATGTGACAATATAAAATTGACAGTAGTAAACCAGGCCAACACGACTATCTCATGTTATTAGATTAGTGTCACGATGTAATATAGCCTTGACATTAGGGCATTACGTTAAGTTAATTCTACAGCAGCCGCAGACAATTTAAACACATCTCCAAGTGGAGTTAAGTATATGAAAAAAAGGAAATGACGTCTGAAGTTGGGTTAAATTTAATTAAGGCACCCAGCTGCAATAAAGGAGCGCTGAGGTGACGTTTTCATTTAAGCAAGTGCTTTTAGTTCTTGGAATATGCAATGCAATTTTATTCCAGTTTATTCCTTTTATTGCCTATCGTATTCCATTTCAGTCCTCTTCCCCCATCGGTGCATCCGCGTGTATTTCCTAGCACTACGCTAGAGCGGTATTTCACAAACTGAGGTAAGCGTGTCCCTCGGGATACGCGGAAGTAAGTAAGTAAGGCGTTGGATTTAATCAAATAAAATAAATGTTACAAAGTAGTGACAACTAAGTAAATTTTCTCGTACAGTTTATATATATATATATATATATATATATATATAATTAATTAATAAATTAAAAATATTTCAAAAACAAGAATACTTTTAATGATAATATTTATTCAAAGCTTTTCGCCGATAAAATAGTATCAGCATCTTCAGGAAAATAATTATCTAATAAAATACTTTTACAAAACTCTTAGCTTTGAATAAATATTATCATTAAAAGTATTCTTGTTTTTGAAATATTTTTAATTTATTAACTATATTACAAGAAAACATATCACCATATTTAATATATATATATATATATATATATATATATATATATATATATATATATATATATTGAATTGAAACTAAACTATATTTATACATATCTTAACGATACCCTAAAGACTAATAGACTAGGGGTGGACAGTATGAATACAAGCAGGAAGAAAACCGAAAGCAAGTAAAAGCGCCTAAACTATATCTTGACTCATTTTCAAATATAGATTTTAACTGGCATAAATGAAACCTGAAACATTGGGGCCTGAAATAAAGACTAAATGTGTAGGTATCCTCTCATAGGAAAATTCAAATATATCTTAACGAATTATCAGTAAGTTCCATTAGTAAATACAAATATATTTGTAAAGTTTTTAGTAAACTCTTATCCACAATATCTTTGTCGCAAAGACATATGGTGAAACCTTCAAAGAAAAATAAACATTTATACTTTATGTTTAAAGATTTTCTACAAGTTAATTTACGAAGTATAATTCACTACACATTATTTGTTATATTTGGAACCTGTACAAGGTTTTTGCTTAGTTTGAATATATCGTACTCTCTCAATATGGCCGTTTATAAGTCACGTAGTTTGTGATATACACACGTGTATCCTGGCAAATTATTTCTATTTTTACACTTATAAACAAGACTTTGTCTTAGACAGGAATATTTCTAACTTTTCAAACTAGCTTTAAACGCAGTTACATGGACTACTACCAAAGCCTGCTAGACTTACTAAGGACTAGATGTGTCACCACTTCTGACGGTTAGTTTAGCTTCTTACCTCCAGCACGTTTGCGTAGACTTTTTTCTTTAAGCTTCAAGGACACTCTTTAAAAATATGTTTTAATTTTAATGTAAATGAAAAAAGAGGTAATTTGAACAAAACGTAGTGTATAGTAGCCTACGGTAACAGCAACTATACAACTGTTTAGGTCTCGTTTTATTTTGTTTTTCATTGTTTTAAAATTAATACAATATTTTTAACAAAAACAATTTTTAAAAGATTTTAAAAATAACGTTTTTTAATTTAACTATTCTGAAAATTTTTCTTATGCCTGATGATGGAAATAAACCAATTTCCGAAACATCACCAATGATATGAAATATTATACTTGACTCACAGATCGACCGCTTTTCTCATTTATCTTATATTAGTGCGAGTGTAAACATAAACCTTGTACATTTGGTTCTAATTTACAATTAATTATATCGTGTATCCTAAAGGGAGTTGTGATCGCCACACCTATACACTATACACAACGTCGTAATGTACATTGTGTAACATTGAAAGCAAAATTGTAAATAATACTTAAATTGGAAAAATAGAATCTTTACAGAATACTTGAAGCATTTTAAAACTTGTTACAATATTCTGTTGCCAAAGAGTTCTTAGAAACGTTTGTTTAATCATAGACCAAATATTTGCCCGCAATCAGTTTGGCCGTAAGATGTAGAGAATCGAAAAAAATTAACAAACCAAATAGTCCTTCCCCACAGATTTTATATTAATATTGATTCTGTACATTAGGAAGTTAAAGCAAACTCTAGAGAAACCTAAATGCACTTAATGAATGTAAAAAAATCGTTGCGAATGGAAAGGACGAAGTTTAAATTAAATTATAAAGTTCTGTGCAAAAACATAGCTAAAGACATTTAATAAGAAGTTGTGCCTTCATTAGCGTAAAGTGAAGGAGATGGTGGTCTAATGGAGAAGTTGTACTGAGGAGGGAATCGATTATAGGCTGTTATTGATATGGAAGTGTTAAACCTAAGCGGTGCTCGTGGCTACATGTTGTCTCGTGGTAGAAGTTTACTGAGTTGCACAAGAAACTTTGTAAGGAAATGTGACATGCTTTAATTAAATGTTGGTGGGGGAATTCGACAGGGAAATGGGGTTTAAATTTGCGTTTGGTGTGCCTATATATAATGCCGTTATTTATGGCGGCGTCTGACGTCAATCTATGTCCACAGCCTTATGTATCACTGACCTTCTAATCGTCTTCTGAAAGGCCACTCTACGACTTTATCTTCAGGAGTCTCTATGTATTAGAAGATGCCTTCTTTTGTTTCCCTGTGTTAGCCAATATATGATGTTTGGAGAGGTAGCAGTTCTCAGGACATGATCTATCGAGCCAGCTATTTTAACTTCATTCCCTTACTGTCTCTGTGTAATTTATCGATTCCTTTTGTTTAATCATAAGGTTACGAATATTTCATAGTCACGATATTCTGATGGATTAAATCCACTTTCACTGCTTGTGGTGCAAAAAAAACGCATATAGCGTTGTGATATCAATAATTTTAATAACCTTATTGTTTGTGAATTTATAATATAAGGTGGCGCACATAAAAGCGCGTAACTTAGCCAAGATTGTATACTGTTTATGCCAGATCAAGGGATTTCCCCCCAATTTTTCCCTTACGGTGTACAACCTGCAAATATGAAGGTATAATACCACAATGGTAAGGTTATAAACCACAATTTTAAGTTTAGACTTTTAATGTATAATAATTGAATGCAAGTGTAGTTTAATAACCAGTTTAGAGATACTATAACTGTAGAACACGTCTTATTCAATAGAGTACTACTTTTTATACTAATTTCTAGATTTGTAATTCCTGTAATAGTTACAGGAAAAATAATTAAATTTACAAACAGTATGATCAATTTAAAATTGCGTGGAGACCCGTGGTGGGGAGCATTAGTATCAATATATGTATGTTAATTATTAAAATACTTGATTGTATCTTGGACTTTTCTTCATTAAGTTTACTTTCATAAAGTTGAATCTTGTTATTGTTATAATGTTATTATGTGTAACTTATTGATACCACTTCGCAAAACCACTACTTACTGATGTTTTTATATGTATACTTATTGATACCACTTCGCAAAACCACTACTTACTGATGTTTTTATATGTATACTTATTGGTACCACTTCGCAAAACCACTACTTACTGATGTTTTTATATGTATACTTATTGATACCGCTTCGCAAAACCACTACTTACTAATGTTTTTATATGTATAATTATTGGTACCACTTCGCAAAACCACTACTTACTGATGTTTTTATATGTATAATTATTGATACCACTTCGCAAAACCACTACTTACTGATGTTTTTATATGTATAATTATTGATACCACTTCGCAAAACCACTACTTACTGATGTTTTTATATGTATACTGATTGGTACCACTTCCCAAAACCACTATTACTGATGTTTTTATATGTATACTTATTGATACCACTTCGCAAAACCACTACTAACTGATGTTTTTATATGTATACTTATTGATACCACTTCGCAAAACCACTACTTACTGATGTTTTTATATGTATACTTATTGATACCACTTCGCAAAACCACTACTTACTGATGTTTTTATATGTATACTTATTGATACCACTTCGCAAAACCACTACTTACTGATGTTTTTATATGTATACTTATTGATACCACTTCGCAAAACCACTACTTACTGATGTTTTTATATGTATACTTATTGATACCACTTCGCAAAACCACTACTTACTGATGTTTTTATATGTATACTTATTGATACCACTTCGCAAAACCACTACTTACTGATGTTTTTATATGTATACTTATTGATACCACTTCGCAAAACCACTACTTACTGATGTTTTTATATGTATACTTATTGACACCACTTCGCAAAACCACTACTTACTGATGTTTTTATATGTATACTTATTGGTACCACTTCGCAAAACCACTAATTACTGATGTTTTTATATGTATACTTATTGATACCACTTCGCAAAACCACTAATTACTGATGTTTTTATATGTATACTTATTGATACCGCTTCGCAAAACCACTACTTACTGATGTTTTTATATGTATAATTATTGATACCACTTCGCAAAACCACTACTTACTGATGTTTTTATATGTATACTTATTGGTACCACTTCGCAAAACCACTACTTACTGATGTTTTTATATGTATACTTATTGATACCCCTTCGCAAAACCACTACTTACTGATGTTTTTATATGTATAATTATTGGTACCACTTCGCAAAACCACTACTTACTGATGTTTTTATATGTATAATTATTGATACCACTTCGCAAAACCACTACTTACTGATGTTTTTATATGTATAATTATTGATACCACTTCGCAAAACCACTACTTACTGATGTTTTTATATGTATACTGATTGGTACCACTTCGCAAAACCACTATTACTGATGTTTTTATATGTATACTTATTGATACCACTTCGCAAAACCACTACTAACTGATGTTTTTATATGTATACTTATTGATACCACTTCGCAAAACCACTACTTACTAATGTTTTTATATGTATACTTATTGATAGCGCTTCGCAAAACCACTACTTACTGATGTTTTTATATGTATAATTATTGATACCACTTCGCAAAACCACTACTTACTGATGTTTTTATATGTATACTTATTGGTACCACTTCGCAAAACCACTACTTACTGATGTTTTTATATGTATACTTATTGATACCACTTCGCAAAACCACTACTTACTGATGTTTTTATATGTATACTTATTGAGACCACTTCGCAAAACCACTACTTACTGATGTTTTTCAGCAATCGCGTTTCGCACTAGATCAGTACGTCGTGGTTTTTTGCCGACTTGTATTAGTAAGTATACATTAATAAGAAGCCTCAAGATGTAGGCATATAATCCAGGAACGGCAAGATTTATTTCTTTCACTATGCTATACTTGAGTCTACTGCAGATAGCGTAAAGATTTCACGTCTGACGTTTAATGTCATGGATAGCGTCTTCTAGTCATTACCACGGACTGAATTTTTATTAAGCCATCAATTTTCCATTAAGGAATAAGAGAGTCCGGGAGTAAAAATGCTGTAACCTTTAAAAGAATTGCTCGCGCTTAATAACTTTATCGGGCCATTATTAAATAAGCTGTTTATATCTTCCGGGAACATCTGAAACTCATTTTGCAATGACACATTATACGTCGAGTAGTTAATTAAAGTTTTTTTGCAAGTTAAACGAAGATTATGTTTTAGACAACATTTTTTTAAAAAAAATATGCTTTCCAAACAAATCATTGTTAGCTTAGTGAAACAATACGCATGCTACAAACGTGTTCAATCGAGTAAAAATAACAGCCTCACATTGATACTCATGAAATAAAAGCAAAAAAAGGAAACTGTCGCTTTTAAAACAACGTTTTAAAATTTCGTGTAGATCTCTTTGAAAAAAGTTAAATGAAATTTCATTTGAAAAGTAAGTATAAAAATAACAGGAGATGCCTGTTACTTTAAAAGGTTAAAACTATATAAATACTTTTTAATGGTTTGAAATAATGCTCTTCCTGTTCTAAATTCCTACTATTAGGATATATATATATATATATATATATATATATATATATATATATATATATATATATATCGCAATATGTATTCTTGTGTATTAATAAAGAACATGAGTCAAAATACAAATACAAGAATTAAATTATAATTCTTATGTATATATATATATATATATATATATATATATATATATATATATATATATGGCATGTGATTGTGACATGATTGATCGAGTATTGTACAACCATTCATGGACTTTTGTTAGATTCACCTCGTCAATGCTAGATGAGATTCAAGCAAAACGTCGGAACTGCGATTTTATCCACTGCAAAATGAACGGATGTACTCCAGAAAATAACTATTCATCATATTTTTCCATTCGTGATGGAATACGTATCAGCATATATATATATATATATATATATATATATATATATATATATATATATATATATATATATATATATATATATATATCAAAAACAACTAAGGTTATTTAAATACAAGAATTATTAATTAATTTATATTCAAAGCTTTTCATTGATAAACAGTACCAACACCATCAGGAATGGATAATACAATAATGCAAGATATAAAAATATGTTAAATTAGAAATAGAATTGTTGCTAAATTTATACAAATTGCCAAGTTTATTTTGTTGCTGTAACATTATAGACATTGAATATAGTATAAAATTTAGAATGTATTTGATTTATTAATTGATTAGTTTATTAATGTTCTTGTATTAATTTGTTATTATTACTGTATTTGTATATTTCGAATGCTTCAGATACTCGTATACTCATTCTGAATCCTTTATTCATATATTTTATAAGTTTCATATTTTCAATATTTGGAAATTGGTGCTTATTATTATAATAATTGTTTGTAAAATTTAATGTTACAGCAATAAAATAAACTTGGCAATTTGTATAAATGTAGCAACAATTCTATTTCTAATTTAACATTGGTGTTTTATTTCTTGCATTATTGTATTATTCATTGATGGTACTGTTTGTGAATAACCTTAGTTATTTTTTATTAATATACAAGAAAACATGTTTTATATACAATTTAAATTGTCAATCATAAAATACATGTTATTCATCCAATCAAGTTCAATTACATTTTTTTGTACTTGTAGTGGATAAGACTTGATGTTAATAACGTTTTTTTCAAATAATATTTCATTAATTAAATTACATTAATTAATATTAAATTTCTATTTTAGTTTTTTTTTATATATGGGGGTATGAAAATGCACTTAAACTAAGATCAGAAAATCAATATTAATATAATAAAACTGTAACAGTGACCAAAATATAAACACTGCAGACTCAGACAAAACAGGCGCTGCGTAGGCAATTTCACCACATAGTTTGGTACAGATCCTACCGTCTTGGACTTAAGGAAAGCCTGTAAAAGTAACACCACGAAAACTCTGGTCGTTTCATGATATCATTACATGGCATACATTGAAGATCTGGTTTCAGAGGCGAGATTACAACTCTTCTCAAAAGATTTGCTTTAATTTACGCGAAACAAAATACTTCTTATAACGATGTTTATATACGTCTAAATGAATGCCGTGATCTAAATCATCGTAATAAAACTTAAACTTCATATTTGTCTAAATTTATTCAAAAGTTAAGCCGCAGTCCAGCCCATACATTTATCAGAATGGATTTGTAAAAGCTCATTAAGTTGTCGGCTTTTTCGGCAGATGAAAATAAATAATTACGAAATAAATTTGGGAAAGACACTAAGCTCCCGACCTGGTGAAATATCCAGTATTTACATTACCATTTTTAATCCCTGTATGGGGTAGGCCTACATTTAAATAAAATTACGAACTAATTGTATAACTACTAGATTGCGTAAAATCACTAGCAGTATTTTATACTTTAGCTTTATCTTTTAACGTCTCTATCCGTCTTCTATGCTTTATACAGATCTTTTAATTTTTGTATGGGTTAAGAATGGGTCATTAATGGAGAAACGAACTCCATTATATGCTAACGGGTCAATTATTTAGTAATCGCTTGGACTTTAGCTTTATCTTTCAACTTTTGTACGGGTAGGAATAGGTTATGAATGGAGGTACGAACTCTATTGAACGTGACTGGGTCAAATCTTTAACCGTCTTCTATGCTTTAGACAGATCTTTTAATTTTTTTATGGGTTAAGAATGGGTCATGAATGGACATGCGAACTACATTGTACGTGACTGAGTCAAATCTTTAGTAGTTCCATGAGCTGATCTCTGGGTCAAATCTTTAGTAGTCCCTTAGGGTTAAGTCTTGCGATGTAATTTTCGAATAAACATATGTTTACTAGAAATCATATAATATATCATGTTTTATCAACACAATTGCCTTCTTCAGTGACCGTTAAGCAACTTCGACGAAGTGTAGGAGTCATTGATGGATGCGAATGTGTTGCTGAAACGTGTGCGATCACTAGTAAACTTAGGTTTGTGACGATTGAGTGAACTGTATAAAAGAGTTGTTCCGTTCCCCATTCCGTCTTGTACATCGATCCGTATTCTCCCCAAACCACAACCTTATACCTTACGTTGTTCATCCAAGTCCACTGCTGCAAATGAAGTCACTTTATCGGTAAAGCATTGATCTAATGAATATCTTTTTTCAATTATTTCTATTAGCTCACACTCTCCTGATATATATCTCGTACAAATTTTCAATTTTTTAAACAAAATACATTTTTATTCATCCAATCAATGTTCAAATACATTTCTTTTAACCTATAATGAATGACAATTGATGTTATTACAATATTTTCAAATATTTATCCAGTAATGAAATTATAAAAAATTATGGTATTGAGGTAGGATTCGAACTGGGTATCTTCATGTTCGAAGTCTAGCGTTCTGGCACTGAGCCAATTTTCCTATAGCTGGATATGTACTTCTCAAAGATGTATATTAATTTTTCTTTTGCTCCCATCTGGTTGTCATCGAAACCTCCAATGGGCAACCTTAAACTGTTGCCGTGGTTACCACACAATATCATAAATAATACTCTAGAAGTAAAAAAGTAATGAAAAGAATAAAATAAACAAACAAACTGGATTAACCATATTGTACCTTGCTTCACAACCGGACAATGCGAAAGAAAAGAGAAAATAAACTACAACACAATGCAAGCGACGAAATAAAAGAATGCATATAAATGGTAACAAACAAAAATAATAGTCCAACACTATATATAGAAGTAAAAATGAAAATTGCAAGGAAGTCCGCCTACTATTTTGCCACTTAATATTGTTATTCTGATATATGTATATACGTAGGCTATTTATATTAATTGTAATTATAAAATTTTAAAAAATTAAGTCAAATTTTTCTTTGTTGACTTAAGTAGGAATTGACTTGAAAAAATCTTTTATATAACTTGCTTTATTGATAGTTAGGCTATGTTTACGTCGGGAACTATTATTCTAACGAAAATCCCCATTTCACATTCATCGGGCCATTTTTTCTCATTGGGTTTACACAAACATCCTTCTTGACATAAACCTTTTCCATAGGTCCTTCAAATATAGAGAGAAAATATTCCTTTTTAGTGCTTTTTTATTGTGCATATATTTCAGAATAAAATATGTTGTTATTGCATATTTTCAAGCGCCGGAGTTGTCTCCGGTAGAGCACTTGCCTAAAAGTTCAGTGATCGATTTCCGGAAGCAGTGAACTGTTGCTTGCGCTTCTTCAGCTCCCAGGTCGATTCAGCATGTGAAAATGAATACGTCAAGCCTAGAGTGGTTGAAGGGCTGGCCACATTACTGTCGTTCAATACCTACGACCCACATAAAGTCCTCCTGTCCCATCTAAACCATTTTAACCGTATCATATTAAATACATTATTATTATTTAAAATATTTTTATAAATTTAAAAATGAATTTATACTTCCTTATATTAAATGGATTCTATACAGATGTAGCAACAAAACTAATTTCTAAATAATTACAGCCACGAATTAGAATGCAACCCTACAATCAAAAGTTTACAGTTTCACAAGCAGGACAATTACAGTAACAAGATTAGCGGGTCCGAAATCTAAATATGCTTCTATGTAAACCGTCATCAACGTGTGTACATTAGCGTAGTAAAGCGTACGTAATGAGAGACCATTAGCGCAACAATGCCAGCGAACACTGTGCCACGCGAAAACACCATTACGCACTCTGTGAATTGGAGGTCAAACTGACTGATTTAATTACTATCAAGCCTGCAAGGTATTAGACGCTCAGCCAATCATAACCGTGCATTTATCACGGCTGACAAATCACCTTCATTTAGAGTGTTGTTAAACACGGAATATTTTTCACTGCCATCGTTGAAGAGATTGCTGTCACCTAGGGCGTTGAATTTTACCGTACAATGAGTTTTGTGTTTCCCAGTTTATTTATACGGGGTTGAGGTTAGCTTGCGAATACGAACCTTCTATTAGCTCCCATTGGTTGTAGGGAATGATCATGACCAGCTTGGCAGGATCACCTTCCAGCAGGGTCGTAAATAAGTGTATATCTTTAAAAAAAAAGTGATCGACATCATCATGGGCCGCCGTATAAATTTTTTGTTAGGGAGGGGTATGTAGGTTTGACGTGAAGGCATTGCATACTATAAAATTAAGCAGCTAAAAACTTCAAATTTTAATCTCGTTTAACCTATTACTATTTATAAAGTACTAGACCACGGTACTTAATGTATAAAGAAAATAAACATATTAACCTAATTACTCTTATTTTTTATTGAAAAAACAATAATATGTAAATTATCAAGGAAAACACACATTGTTTGTATATAAATATTTTAGTCCCAAGCCATGTCCTACAATTCACCAATTTTTAAAATAATTTTCTCGAAAAATCCAACATCCTTCGAGCCTCTATTTTTTCCCTCTCCCCATTCTCTTTTCCTGTGTCTTTTCTCTGTCTCTCTCTTTCCTTTCTTTCTTTCTTCTCTCCCACTCCCTCTCTATCTATCTACCCTTCTTTGTCTTTCCCTACCGGATAAATGATTCTAAATAAATGGAATAAGAAGAGGTAACCATAAACCAATCTAAGTAACATAAATGTAGGCTTTACAGCCTACACCTTTTGCTAAAAGTAAAATGTATGTCCCCAATATAAAAGAAGAAATGTGAATTATCACTAATTTATAAACCTGATAATTGAAGTTTTACAACTTTAGTTTCAACTTGCTAAAATCTAAAATCTATCGAATGGTTTGAGCATTTACGCTGGATAAAATTATGACATCCCAGCCCATTAGAGCATGATATAAATATCTATAACAATATTATGTTAGAGTTATGATAACATACATGCCAATGTTGTAAGAAACAAATATGTTATTGTTATGGTAACACTTATGCCTGTGTTATGGTAATACTATACCAGTATTATGGCAACGCATATGCCAATGCTAAGGCAACACATATCAGTGTTATGGCGACATATATGCCATTGTTATGGTAACATATGTACCAGTGTTGTGGTGATACAATTTGCCAATGCTGTTGTAATACTATACCAGTATTATGGCAACGTATATGCCAATGCTAAGGCAACACATATAAGTGTTATGGCAACATATATGCCATTGTTATGGTAACATATGTACCAGTGTTTTGGTGATACAATTTGCCAATGCTGTTGTAATACTATACCAGTGTTATGGCAACGGCATATGCCAATGCTAAGGCAACACATATCAGGGTTATGGCAACATATATGCCAGTGTTTTGGTAACATATGTACCAGTGTTGTGGTAATACAATTTGCCAATGTTATTGTAATAATATACCAGTGTTGTGGCAGTAAAGATGCTAAGGTTATGACACCGAATATGCCAGTGTCATGGCAACAATATACGAGTGTTATGGCAGCATATATGGCAGTGTTATGGTAACATATGTACCAGTGTCGTGGTAACATATTATACCAGTGTTAAGGTAAAGCATATGCCAGTGTTATGGTAATGTATATGCCAGTGTTGAGGCAACACAATATCCCAGTATGGGTTTACATAATATGCCAATGTTATAGCAACACAATTTTCCATTGTTATGGCAACACATGCGTCAGTGTTATATCAACACTATATGCCAGTGTTATAGCAACACAATTTTCCATTCTTATGGCAACGCATATGTCAGTGTTATATCAACCACAATATGCCAGTATTACAGAAACGCATATGCCATTGTTATGGCAACACATATGTCAGTGTTATATCAACCACAATATGCCAGTGTTGTGGCAACAAAATTTTCCATTCTTATGGCAACACGTAGGTCAGTGTTATATCAACCACAATATGCCAGTGTTACAGAAACGCATATGCCATTGTTATGATAACACATATTTCAGTGTTGTGTTAACAAATATGGCAGTTTTAAGGTAGCACAAACGTCAAGGATAAGATAAGACGTTTTCGCATGGTTTTAACTAATTCGAATTCCGTTTGGAAAATAATTTATACCCGTAAAGTAAATGAATGAATTTGGACGAGGATTTTTGAAAACCATAATATTTACTATTTCAAGTCAAGTAAAAGATATTTTAAAGAATATATGCTTTCATCTTCCATTTTAGAATAATCTGAAAATGGTATGTTAACGACGAACCACATAATTAAGAATAAGAGTTACGTCATTAATATTTACAGTTGTAAACATGGGAGGAGTTGTCAACAGAATTATACTGTACAACGACATAAATGCTTGTAAATACCACTTATATAATATCTTCTATTTATCTGGATATAAAGATAAATCCGTAGATATTTACGTTGTGTTTGTATTCCTTTATAAACCACTCATCTGTTGTTTACCGAATGAGCAAGTTGCTCATGGATGTCGGATTAAAGTATTGTGACACAAAATTAATGGACATTAGGAAGGACAAAATACGACAAACTGGTGTTTATATGTTACGAAAATAGTGCGCCAGTAGCAGCAGCCCGGCCTGTGTAACGATTTGTCATGGAGGGAAGCGTTGGAGCGGATCTAGCAAGCTTGGAGATTGATCGTTGCCAGTTCTCGATTCCACGCAACTTAATGATTTTTTACTCTCCAGAGATTAATAGCCGGCTGCGTTCTGGATTATCCTTTTTCCGAAAGAGCGCCGTTCTGTTCACCTTAAACCTATCGACGATGTTTATCGTCGGAATCATCAATCTTGACGTCTTGTTTGGACGAAAGGCTTGTTCTTGTAAAAGATGTTTTTGTCATTTTATTGCTTCTCGATATCGACG
>JBAIZL010000005.1:223001101-223061101 GCA_036971475.1 Prosapia bicincta
TGGTACTGAAGTAAAGTTACTGTCGCAGAAAGTTTTAATATTGTAGTAATAATACAGCCTTGTAATGAATTCATTCATTTTCCTGGATCATGTTAACTCATCTGTTTTCATTTACTTTGATTTTTACCCATTCTCAATATATTCATATGTTAATGTAAATGATATGACCAAGTCATAGAAGTGTGACGAAGAAAACATACAATTGCTCAAGAAGGTATCGCTGAGAAAAGGGATTGCTAATAGCAAAAAATTAGAAACAAAAAGTAAAGAAGTTTGAAACACGAACAAACGATGCCTAGATGCTATGACAAAATAAACCTCCGGAATAAGTGATAAGTAAAGAAGAAAACATACAACCAATTAATAATTTGGTAACTCTCTGAAAAGGAATGATAATAGCACAAAATTAGAAACAAAAAGTAAAGAAGTTTGAAACACGAACAAACGATGCCTAGATGCTATGACAAAATAAACCTCCGGAATAAGTGATAAGTAAAGAAGAAAACATACAACCAATTAATAATTTGGTAACTCTCTGAAAAGGAATGATAATAGCACAAAATTAGAGACAACAAGTAAAGAAGTTTGAAACACGAACAAACGATGCCTAGATGCTATGATCAGGTAAACGTCTGGTATAAGTAGTGTATGAAGAAGAAAACATACAACAAATGTTCAAGGAGGTACCGCTGAGAAAATGGAATGCTAATAGCACAAAATTAGAGACAACAAGTAAAGAAGTTTGAAACACGAACAAACGATGCCTAGATGCTATGATCAGGTAAACGTCTGGTATAAGTAGTGTATGAAGAAGAAAACATACAACAAATGTTCAAGGAGGTACCGCTGAGAAAATGGAATGCTAATAGCACAAAATTAGAAACAACAAGTAAAGAAGTTTGAAACACGAACAAACGATGCCTAGATGCTATGATCAGGTAAACGTCTGGTATAAGTAGTGTATGAAGAAGAAAACATACAACAAATGTTCAAGGAGGTACCGCTGAGAAAATGGAATGCTAATAGCACAAAATTAGAGACAACAAGTAAAGAAGTTTGAAACACGAACAAACGATGCCTAGATGCTATGATCAGGTAAACGTCTGGTATAAGTAGTGTATGAAGAAGAAAACATACAACAAATGTTCAAGGAGGTACCGCTGAGAAAATGGAATGCTAATAGCACAAAATTAGAAACAACAAGTAAAGAAGTTTGAAACACGAACAAACGATGCCTAGATGCTATGATCAGGTAAACGTCTGGTATAAGTAGTGTATGAAGAAGAAAACATACAACAAATGTTCAAGGAGGTACCGCTGAGAAAAGGAAATGCTAAAAGCACAAAATTAAAGACAACAAGTAAAGAAGTTTGAAACACGAACAAACCATGCATAGATGCTATGATCAGGTAAACGTCTGGTATAAGTAGTGTATGAAGAAGAAAACATACAACAAATGTTCAAGGAGGTACCGCTGAGAAAATGGAATGCTAATAGCACAAAATTAGAGACAACAAGTAAAGAAGTTTGAAACACGAACAAACGATGCCTAGATGCTATGATCAGGTAAACGTCTGGTATAAGTAGTGTATGAAGAAGAAAACATACAACAAATGTTCAAGGAGGTACCGCTGAGAAAATGGAATGCTAATAGCACAAAATTAGAGACAACAAGTAAAGAAGTTTGAAACACGAACAAACGATGCCTAGATGCTATGATCAGGTAAACGTCTGGTATAAGTAGTGTATGAAGAAGAAAACATACAACAAATGTTCAAGGAGGTACCGCTGAGAAAATGGAATGCTAATAGCACAAAATTAGAGACAACAAGTAAAGAAGTTTGAAACACGAACAAACGATGCCTAGATGCTATGATCAGGTAAACGTCTGGTATAAGTAGTGTATGAAGAAGAAAACATACAACAAATGTTCAAGGAGGTACCGCTGAGAAAATGGAATGCTAATAGCACAAAATTAGAGACAAAAAGTAAAGAAGTTTGAAACACGAACAAACCATGCCTAGATGCTATGATCAGGTAAACGTCTGGTATAAGTAGTGTATGAAGAAGAAAACATACAACAAATGTTCAAGGAGGTACCGCTGAGAAAAGGAAATGCTAAAAGCACAAAATTAAAGACAACAAGTAAAGAAGTTTGAAACACGAACAAACCATGCCTAGATGCTATGATCAGGTAAACGTCTGGTATAAGTAGTGTATGAAGAAGAAAACATACAACAAATGTTCAAGGAGGTACCGCTGAGAAAATGGAATGCTAATAGCACAAAATTAGAAACAACAAGTAAAGAAGTTTGAAACACGAACAAACGATGCCTAGATGCTATGATCAGGTAAACGTCTGGTATAAGTAGTGTATGAAGAAGAAAACATACAACAAATGTTCAAGGAGGTACCGCTGAGAAAATGGAATGCTAATAGCACAAAATTAGAGACAACAAGTAAAGAAGTTTGAAACACGAACAAACGATGCCTAGATGCTATGATCAGGTAAACGTCTGGTATAAGTAGTGTATGAAGAAGAAAACATACAACAAATGTTCAAGGAGGTACCGCTGAGAAAATGGAATGCTAATAGCACAAAATTAGAGACAAAAAGTAAAGAAGTTTGAAACACGAACAAACCATGCCTAGATGCTATGATCAGGTAAACGTCTGGTATAAGTAGTGTATGAAGAAGAAAACATACAACAAATGTTCAAGGAGGTACCGCTGAGAAAAGGAAATGCTAAAAGCACAAAATTAGAGACAACAAGTAAAGAAGTTTGAAACACGAACAAACCATGCCTAGATGCTATGATCAGGTAAACGTCTGGTATAAGTAGTGTATGAAGAAGAAAACATACGACAAATGTTCAAGGAGGTACCGCTGAGAAAAGGAAATGCTAAAAGCACAAAATTAAAGACAACAAGTAAAGAAGTTTGAAAAACGAACAAACGATGCCTAGATGCTATGATCAGGTAAACGTCTGGTATAAGTAGTGTATGAAGAAGAAAACATACAACAAATGTTCAAGGAGGTACCGCTGAGAAAATGGAATGCTAATAGCACAAAATTAGAGACAACAAGTAAAGAAGTTTGAAACACGAACAAACGATGCCTAGATGCTATGATCAGGTAAACGTCTGGTATGAGTAGTGTATGAAGAAGAAAACATACAACAAATGTTCAAGGAGGTACCGCTGAGAAAAGGAAATGCTAAAAGCACAAAATTAGAGACAACAAGTAAAGAAGTTTGAAACACGAACAAACCATGCCTAGATGCTATGATCAGGTAAACGTCTGGTATAAGTAGTGTATGAAGAAGAAAACATACAACAAATGTTCAAGGAGGTACCGCTGAGAAAATGGAATGCTAATAGCACAAAATTAGAGACAACAAGTAAAGAAGTTTGAAACACGAACAAACCATGCCTAGATGCTATGATCAGGTAAACGTCTGGTATAAGTAGTGTATGAAGAAGAAAACATACAACAAATGTTCAAGGAGGTACCGCTGAGAAAAGGAAATGCTAAAAGCACAAAATTAGAGACAACAAGTAAAGAAGTTTGAAACACGAACAAACCATGCCTAGATGCTATGATCAGGTAAACGTCTGGTATAAGTAGTGTATGAAGAAGAAAACATACAACAAATGTTCAAGGAGGTACCGCTGAGAAAATGGAATGCTAATAGCACAAAATTAGAGACAAAAAGTGAAGAAGTTTGAAACACGAACAAACGATGCCTAGATGCTATGATCAGGTAAACGTCTGGTATAAGTAGTGTATGAAGAAGAAAACATACAACAAATGTTCAAGGAGGTACCGCTGAGAAAATGGAATGCTAATAGCACAAAATTAGAGACAAAAAGTGAAGAAGTTTGAAACACGAACAAACCATGCCTAGATGCTATGATCAGGTAAACGTCTGGTATAAGTAGTGTATGAAGAAGAAAACATACAACAAATGTTCAAGGAGGTACCGCTGAGAAAATGGAATGCTAATAGCACAAAATTAGAGACAAAAAGTGAAGAAGTTTGAAACACGAACAAACGATGCCTAGATGCTATGATCAGGTAAACGTCTGGTATAAGTAGTGTATGAAGAAGAAAACATACAACAAATGTTCAAGGAGGTACCGCTGAGAAAATGGAATGCTAATAGCACAAAATTAGAGACAACAAGTAAAGAAGTTTGAAACACGAACAAACGATGCCTAGATGCTATGATCAGGTAAACGTCTGGTATAAGTAGTGTATGAAGAAGAAAACATACAACAAATGTTCAAGGAGGTACCGCTGAGAAAATGGAATGCTAATAGCACAAAATTAGAGACAACAAGTAAAGAAGTTTGAAACACGAACAAACCATGCCTAGATGCTATGATCAGGTAAACGTCTGGTATAAGTAGTGTATGAAGAAGAAAACATACAACAAATGTTCAAGGAGGTACCGCTGAGAAAATGGAATGCTAATAGCACAAAATTAGAGACAACAAGTAAAGAAGTTTGAAACACGAACAAACGATGCCTAGATGCTATGATCAGGTAAACGTCTGGTATAAGTAGTGTATGAAGAAGAAAACATACAACAAATGTTCAAGGAGGTACCGCTGAGAAAATGGAATGCTAATAGCACAAAATTAGAGACAAAAAGTAAAGAAGTTTGAAAAACGAACAAACGATGCCTAGATGCTATGATCAGGTAAACGTCTGGTATAAGTAGTGTATGAAGAAGAAAACATACAACAAATGTTCAAGGAGGTACCGCTGAGAAAATGGAATGCTAATAGCACAAAATTAGAGACAACAAGTAAAGAAGTTTGAAACACGAACAAACCATGCCTAGATGCTATGATCAGGTAAACGTCTGGTATAAGTAGTGTATGAAGAAGAAAACATACAACAAATGTTCAAGGAGGTACCGCTGAGAAAATGGAATGCTAATAGCACAAAATTAGAGACAAAAAGTAAAGAAGTTTGAAACACGAACAAACCATGCCTAGATGCTATGATCAGGTAAACGTCTGGTATAAGTAGTGTATGAAGAAGAAAACATACAACAAATGTTCAAGGAGGTACCGCTGAGAAAATGGAATGCTAATAGCACAAAATTAGAGACAACAAGTAAAGAAGTTTGAAACACGAACAAACCATGCCTAGATGCTATGATCAGGTAAACGTCTGGTATAAGTAGTGTATGAAGAAGAAAACATACAACAAATGTTCAAGGAGGTACCGCTGAGAAAAGGAAATGCTAAAAGCACAAAATTAAAGACAACAAGTAAAGAAGTTTGAAAAACGAACAAACGATGCCTAGATGCTATGATCAGGTAAACGTCTGGTATAAGTAGTGTATGAAGAAGAAAACATACAACAAATGTTCAAGGAGGTACCGCTGAGAAAATGGAATGCTAATAGCACAAAATTAGAGACAACAAGTAAAGAAGTTTGAAACACGAACAAACCATGCCTAGATGCTATGATCAGGTAAACGTCTGGTATAAGTAGTGTATGAAGAAGAAAACATACAACAAATGTTCAAGGAGGTACCGCTGAGAAAAGGAAATGCTAAAAGCACAAAATTAAAGACAACAAGTAAAGAAGTTTGAAAAACGAACAAACGATGCCTAGATGCTATGATCAGGTAAACGTCTATTATAAGTAGTGTATGAAGAAGAAAACATACAACAAATGTTCAAGGAGGTACCGCTGAGAAAATGGAATGCTAATAGCACAAAATTAGAGACAACAAGTAAAGAAGTTTGAAACACGAACAAACCATGCCTAGATGCTATGATCAGGTAAACGTCTGGTATAAGTAGTGTATGAAGAAGAAAACATACAACAAATGTTCAAGGAGGTACCGCTGAGAAAAGGAAATGCTAAAAGCACAAAATTAGAGACAACAAGTAAAGAAGTTTGAAACACGAACAAACCATGCCTAGATGCTATGATCAGGTAAACGTCTGGTATAAGTAGTGTATGAAGAAGAAAACATACAACAAATGTTCAAGGAGGTACCGCTGAGAAAATGGAATGCTAATAGCACAAAATTAGAGACAAAAAGTAAAGAAGTTTGAAACACGAACAAACCATGCCTAGATGCTATGATCAGGTAAACGTCTGGTATAAGTAGTGTATGAAGAAGAAAACATACAACAAATGTTCAAGGAGGTACCGCTGAGAAAAGGAAATGCTAAAAGCACAAAATTAGAGACAACAAGTAAAGAAGTTTGAAACACGAACAAACGATGCCTAGATGCTATGATCAGGTAAACGTCTGGTATAAGTAGTGTATGAAGAAGAAAACATACAACAAATGTTCAAGGAGGTACCGCTGAGAAAATGGAATGCTAATAGCACAAAATTAGAGACAAAAAGTAAAGAAGTTTGAAACACGAACAAACCATGCCTAGATGCTATGATCAGGTAAACGTCTGGTATAAGTAGTGTATGAAGAAGAAAACATACAACAAATGTTCAAGGAGGTACCGCTGAGAAAAGGAAATGCTAAAAGCACAAAATTAAAGACAACAAGTAAAGAAGTTTGAAAAACGAACAAACGATGCCTAGATGCTATGATCAGGTAAACGTCTATTATAAGTAGTGTATGAAGAAGAAAACATACAACAAATGTTCAAGGAGGTACCGCTGAGAAAATGGAATGCTAATAGCACAAAATTAGAGACAACAAGTAAAGAAGTTTGAAACACGAACAAACGATGCCTAGATGCTATGATCAGGTAAACGTCTGGTATAAGTAGTGTATGAAGAAGAAAACATACAACAAATGTTCAAGGAGGTACCGCTGAGAAAATGGAATGCTAATAGCACAAAATTAGAAACAACAAGTAAAGAAGTTTGAAACACGAACAAACCATGCCTAGATGCTATGATCAGGTAAACGTCTGGTATAAGTAGTGTATGAAGAAGAAAACATACAACAAATGTTCAAGGAGGTACCGCTGAGAAAATGGAATGCTAATAGCACAAAATTAGAGACAACAAGTAAAGAAGTTTGAAACACGAACAAACCATGCCTAGATGCTATGATCAGGTAAACGTCTGGTATAAGTAGTGTATGAAGAAGAAAACATACAACAAATGTTCAAGGAGGTACCGCTGAGAAAAGGAAATGCTAAAAGCACAAAATTAAAGACAACAAGTAAAGAAGTTTGAAAAACGAACAAACGATGCCTAGATGCTATGATCAGGTAAACGTCTGGTATAAGTAGTGTATGAAGAAGAAAACATACAACAAATGTTCAAGGAGGTACCGCTGAGAAAATGGAATGCTAATAGCACAAAATTAGAGACAACAAGTAAAGAAGTTTGAAACACGAACAAACCATGCCTAGATGCTATGATCAGGTAAACGTCTGGTATAAGTAGTGTATGAAGAAGAAAACATACAACAAATGTTCAAGGAGGTACCGCTGAGAAAAGGAAATGCTAAAAGCACAAAATGAAAGACAACAAGTAAAGAAGTTTGAAACACGAACAAACCATGCCTAGATGCTATGATCAGGTAAACGTCTGGTATAAGTAGTGTATGAAGAAGAAAACATACAACAAATGTTCAAGGAGGTACCGCTGAGAAAATGGAATGCTAAAAGCACAAAATTAAAGACAACAAGTAAAGAAGTTTGAAAAACGAACAAACGATGCCTAGATGCTATGATCAGGTAAACGTCTGGTATAAGTAGTGTATGAAGAAGAAAACATACAACAAATGTTCAAGGAGGTACCGCTGAGAAAATGGAATGCTAAAAGCACAAAATTAAAGACAACAAGTAAAGAAGTTTGAAAAACGAACAAACGATGCCTAGATGCTATGATCAGGTAAACGTCTATTATAAGTAGTGTATGAAGAAGAAAACATACAACAAATGTTCAAGGAGGTACCGCTGAGAAAAGGAAATGCTAAAAGCACAAAATTAAAGACAACAAGTAAAGAAGTTTGAAACACGAACAAACGATGCCTAGATGCTATGATCAGGTAAACGTCTGGTATAAGTAGTGTATGAAGAAGAAAACATACAACAAATGTACAAGGAGGTACCGCTGAGAAAATGGAATGCTAAAAGCACAAAATTAAAGACAACAAGTAAAGAAGTTTGAAAAACGAACAAACGATGCCTAGATGCTATGATCAGGTAAACGTCTATTATAAGTAGTGTATGAAGAAGAAAACATACAACAAATGTTCAAGGAGGTACCGCTGAGAAAAGGAAATGCTAAAAGCACAAAATTAAAGACAACAAGTAAAGAAGTTTGAAACACGAACAAACCATGCCTAGATGCTATGATCAGGTAAACGTCTGGTATAAGTAGTGTATGAAGAAGAAAACATACAACAAATGTTCAAGGAGGTACCGCTGAGAAAATGGAATGCTAAAAGCACAAAATTAGAGACAACAAGTAAAGAAGTTTGAAACACGAACAAACCATGCCTAGATGCTATGATCAGGTAAACGTCTGGTATAAGTAGTGTATGAAGAAGAAAACATACAACAAATGTTCAAGGAGGTACCGCTGAGAAAAGGAAATGCTAAAAGCACAAAATTAAAGACAACAAGTAAAGAAGTTTGAAACACGAACAAACCATGCCTAGATGCTATGATCAGGTAAACGTCTGGTATAAGTAGTGTATGAAGAAGAAAACATACAACAAATGTTCAAGGAGGTACCGCTGAGAAAATGGAATGCTAAAAGCACAAAATTAGAGACAACAAGTAAAGAAGTTTGAAACACGAACAAACCATGCCTAGATGCTATGATCAGGTAAACGTCTGGTATAAGTAGTGTATGAAGAAGAAAACATACAACAAATGTTCAAGGAGGTACCGCTGAGAAAATGGAATGCTAAAAGCACAAAATTAAAGACAACAAGTAAAGAAGTTTGAAAAACGAACAAACGATGCCTAGATGCTATGATCAGGTAAACGTCTATTATAAGTAGTGTATGAAGAAGAAAACATACAACAAATGTTCAAGGAGGTACCGCTGAGAAAAGGAAATGCTAAAAGCACAAAATTAAAGACAACAAGTAAAGAAGTTTGAAACACGAACAAACCATGCCTAGATGCTATGATCAGGTAAACGTCTGGTATAAGTAGTGTATGAAGAAGAAAACATACAACAAATGTTCAAGGAGGTACCGCTGAGAAAATGGAATGCTAAAAGCACAAAATTAGAGACAACAAGTAAAGAAGTTTGAAACACGAACAAACCATGCCTAGATGCTATGATCAGGTAAACGTCTGGTATAAGTAGTGTATGAAGAAGAAAACATACAACAAATGTTCAAGGAGGTACCGCTGAGAAAAGGAAATGCTAAAAGCACAAAATTAAAGACAACAAGTAAAGAAGTTTGAAACACGAACAAACCATGCCTAGATGCTATGATCAGGTAAACGTCTGGTATAAGTAGTGTATGAAGAAGAAAACATACAACAAATGTTCAAGGAGGTACCGCTGAGAAAATGGAATGCTAAAAGCACAAAATTAAAGACAACAAGTAAAGAAGTTTGAAACACGAACAAACCATGCCTAGATGCTATGATCAGGTAAACGTCTGGTATAAGTAGTGTATGAAGAAGAAAACATACAACAAATGTTCAAGGAGGTACCGCTGAGAAAATGGAATGCTAAAAGCACAAAATTAGAGACAACAAGTAAAGAAGTTTGAAACACGAACAAACCATGCCTAGATGCTATGATCAGGTAAACGTCTGGTATAAGTAGTGTATGAAGAAGAAAACATACAACAAATGTTCAAGGAGGTACCGCTGAGAAAAGGAAATGCTAAAAGCACAAAATTAAAGACAACAAGTAAAGAAGTTTGAAACACGAACAAACCATGCCTAGATGCTATGATCAGGTAAACGTCTGGTATAAGTAGTGTATGAAGAAGAAAACATACAACAAATGTTCAAGGAGGTACCGCTGAGAAAATGGAATGCTAAAAGCACAAAATTAAAGACAACAAGTAAAGAAGTTTGAAAAACGAACAAACGATGCCTAGATGCTATGATCAGGTAAACGTCTGGTATAAGTAGTGTATGAAGAAGAAAACATACAACAAATGTTCAAGGAGGTACCGCTGAGAAAATGGAATGCTAAAAGCACAAAATTAAAGACAACAAGTAAAGAAGTTTGAAAAACGAACAAACGATGCCTAGATGCTATGATCAGGTAAACGTCTATTATAAGTAGTGTATGAAGAAGAAAACATACAACAAATGTTCAAGGAGGTACCGCTGAGAAAAGGAAATGCTAAAAGCACAAAATTAAAGACAACAAGTAAAGAAGTTTGAAACACGAACAAACGATGCCTAGATGCTATGATCAGGTAAACGTCTGGTATAAGTAGTGTATGAAGAAGAAAACATACAACAAATGTTCAAGGAGGTACCGCTGAGAAAATGGAATGCTAAAAGCACAAAATTAAAGACAACAAGTAAAGAAGTTTGAAAAACGAACAAACGATGCCTAGATGCTATGATCAGGTAAACGTCTATTATAAGTAGTGTATGAAGAAGAAAACATACAACAAATGTTCAAGGAGGTACCGCTGAGAAAAGGAAATGCTAAAAGCACAAAATTAAAGACAACAAGTAAAGAAGTTTGAAACACGAACAAACCATGCCTAGATGCTATGATCAGGTAAACGTCTGGTATAAGTAGTGTATGAAGAAGAAAACATACAACAAATGTTCAAGGAGGTACCGCTGAGAAAATGGAATGCTAAAAGCACAAAATTAAAGACAACAAGTAAAGAAGTTTGAAAAACGAACAAACGATGCCTAGATGCTATGATCAGGTAAACGTCTATTATAAGTAGTGTATGAAGAAGAAAACATACAACAAATGTTCAAGGAGGTACCGCTGAGAAAAGGAAATGCTAAAAGCACAAAATTAAAGACAACAAGTAAAGAAGTTTGAAACACGAACAAACGATGCCTAGATGCTATGATCAGGTAAACGTCTATTATAAGTAGTGTATGAAGAAGAAAACATACAACAAATGTTCAAGGAGGTACCGCTGAGAAAAGGAAATGCTAAAAGCACAAAATTAAAGACAACAAGTAAAGAAGTTTGAAACACGAACAAACGATGCCTAGATGCTATGATCAGGTAAACGTCTATTATAAGTAGTGTATGAAGAAGAAAACATACAACAAATGTTCAAGGAGGTACCGCTGAGAAAAGGAAATGCTAAAAGCACAAAATTAAAGACAACAAGTAAAGAAGTTTGAAACACGAACAAACGATGCCTAGATGCTATGATCAGGTAAACGTCTATTATAAGTAGTGTATGAAGAAGAAAACATACAACAAATGTTCAAGGAGGTACCGCTGAGAAAAGGAAATGCTAAAAGCACAAAATTAAAGACAACAAGTAAAGAAGTTTGAAAAACGAACAAACGATGCCTAGATGCTATGATCAGGTAAACGTCTATTATAAGTAGTGTATGAAGAAGAAAACATACAACAAATGTTCAAGGAGGTACCGCTGAGAAAAGGAAATGCTAAAAGCACAAAATTAAAGACAACAAGTAAAGAAGTTTGAAACACGAACAAACGATGCCTAGATGCTATGATCAGGTAAACGTCTATTATAAGTAGTGTATGAAGAAGAAAACATACAACAAATGTTCAAGGAGGTACCGCTGAGAAAAGGAAATGCTAAAAGCACAAAATTAGAGACAACAAGTAAAGAAGTTTGAAACACGAACAAACGATGCCTAGATGCTATGATCAGGTAAACGTCTGGTATAAGTAGTGTATGAAGAAGAAAACATACAACAAATGTTCAAGGAGGTACCGCTGAGAAAAGGAAATGCTAAAAGCACAAAATTAAAGACAACAAGTAAAGAAGTTTGAAACACGAACAAACCATGCCTAGATGCTATGATCAGGTAAACGTCTGGTATAAGTAGTGTATGAAGAAGAAAACATACAACAAATGTTCAAGGAGGTACCGCTGAGAAAAGGAAATGCTAAAAGCACAAAATTAAAGACAACAAGTAAAGAAGTTTGAAACACGAACAAACGATGCCTAGATGCTATGATCAGGTAAACGTCTATTATAAGTAGTGTATGAAGAAGAAAACATACAACAAATGTTCAAGGAGGTACCGCTGAGAAAAGGAAATGCTAAAAGCACAAAATTAAAGACAACAAGTAAAGAAGTTTGAAACACGAACAAACGATGCCTAGATGCTATGATCAGGTAAACGTCTATTATAAGTAGTGTATGAAGAAGAAAACATACAACAAATGTTCAAGGAGGTACCGCTGAGAAAAGGAAATGCTAAAAGCACAAAATTAGAGACAACAAGTAAAGAAGTTTGAAAAACGAACAAACGATGCCTAGATGCTATGATCAGGTAAACGTCTATTATAAGTAGTGTATGAAGAAGAAAACATACAACAAATGTTCAAGGAGGTACCGCTGAGAAAAGGAAATGCTAAAAGCACAAAATTAGAGACAACAAGTAAAGAAGTTTGAAAAACGAACAAACGATGCCTAGATGCTATGATCAGGTAAACGTCTATTATAAGTAGTGTATGAAGAAGAAAACATACAACAAATGTTCAAGGAGGTACCGCTGAGAAAATGGAATGCTAATAGCACAAAATTAGAGACAACAAGTAAAGAAGTTTGAAACACGAACAAACGATGCCTAGATGCTATGATCAGGTAAACGTCTGGTATAAGTAGTGTATGAAGAAGAAAACATACAACAAATGTTCAAGGAGGTACCGCTGAGAAAAGGAAATGCTAAAAGCACAAAATTAAAGACAACAAGTAAAGAAGTTTGAAACACGAACAAACGATGCCTAGATGCTATGATCAGGTAAACGTCTGGTATAAGTAGTGTATGAAGAAGAAAACATACAACAAATGTTCAAGGAGGTACCGCTGAGAAAAGGAAATGCTAAAAGCACAAAATTAAAGACAACAAGTAAAGAAGTTTGAAACACGAACAAACCATGCCTAGATGCTATGATCAGGTAAACGTCTGGTATAAGTAGTGTATGAAGAAGAAAACATACAACAAATGTTCAAGGAGGTACCGCTGAGAAAAGGAAATGCTAAAAGCACAAAATTAAAGACAACAAGTAAAGAAGTTTGAAACACGAACAAACGATGCCTAGATGCTATGATCAGGTAAACGTCTGGTATAAGTAGTGTATGAAGAAGAAAACATACAACAAATGTTCAAGGAGGTACCGCTGAGAAAAGGAAATGCTAAAAGCACAAAATTAAAGACAACAAGTAAAGAAGTTTGAAAAACGAACAAACGATGCCTAGATGCTATGATCAGGTAAACGTCTATTATAAGTAGTGTATGAAGAAGAAAACATACAACAAATGTTCAAGGAGGTACCGCTGAGAAAAGGAAATGCTAATAGCACAAAATTAGAGACAACAAGTAAAGAAGTTTGAAACACGAACAAACCATGCCTAGATGCTATGATCAGGTAAACGTCTATTATAAGTAGTGTATGAAGAAGAAAACATACAACAAATGTTCAAGGAGGTACCGCTGAGAAAAGGAAATGCTAATAGCACAAAATTAGAGACAACAAGTAAAGAAGTTTGAAACACGAACAAACCATGCCTAGATGCTATGATCAGGTAAACGTCTATTATAAGTAGTGTATGAAGAAGAAAACATACAACAAATGTTCAAGGAGGTACCGCTGAGAAAAGGAAATGCTAATAGCACAAAATTAGAGACAACAAGTAAAGAAGTTTGAAACACGAACAAACCATGCCTAGATGCTATGATCAGGTAAACGTCTGGTATAAGTAGTGTATGAAGAAGAAAACATACAACAAATGTTCAAGGAGGTACCGCTGAGAAAATGGAATGCTAAAAGCACAAAATTAAAGACAACAAGTAAAGAAGTTTGAAAAACGAACAAACGATGCCTAGATGCTATGATCAGGTAAACGTCTGGTATAAGTAGTGTATGAAGAAGAAAACATACAACAAATGTTCAAGGAGGTACCGCTGAGAAAATGGAATGCTAATAGCACAAAATTAGAGACAACAAGTAAAGAAGTTTGAAACACGAACAAACCATGCCTAGATGCTATGATCAGGTAAACGTCTGGTATAAGTAGTGTATGAAGAAGAAAACATACAACAAATGTTCAAGGAGGTACCGCTGAGAAAATGGAATGCTAATAGCACAAAATTAGAGACAACAAGTAAAGAAGTTTGAAACACGAACAAACCATGCCTAGATGCTATGATCAGGTAAACGTCTGGTATAAGTAGTGTATGAAGAAGAAAACATACAACAAATGTTCAAGGAGGTACCGCTGAGAAAAGGAAATGCTAAAAGCACAAAATTAGAGACAACAAGTAAAGAAGTTTGAAACACGAACAAACCATGCCTAGATGCTATGATCAGGTAAACGTCTGGTATAAGTAGTGTATGAAGAAGAAAACATACAACAAATGTTCAAGGAGGTACCGCTGAGAAAATGGAATGCTAAAAGCACAAAATTAGAGACAACAAGTAAAGAAGTTTGAAACACGAACAAACCATGCCTAGATGCTATGATCAGGTAAACGTCTGGTATAAGTAGTGTATGAAGAAGAAAACATACAACAAATGTTCAAGGAGGTACCGCTGAGAAAATGGAATGCTAAAAGCACAAAATTAGAGACAACAAGTAAAGAAGTTTGAAACACGAACAAACCATGCCTAGATGCTATGATCAGGTAAACGTCTGGTATAAGTAGTGTATGAAGAAGAAAACATACAACAAATGTTCAAGGAGGTACCGCTGAGAAAATGGAATGCTAAAAGCACAAAATTAGAGACAACAAGTAAAGAAGTTTGAAACACGAACAAACCATGCCTAGATGCTATGATCAGGTAAACGTCTGGTATAAGTAGTGTATGAAGAAGAAAACATACAACAAATGTTCAAGGAGGTACCGCTGAGAAAAGGAAATGCTAAAAGCACAAAATTAGAGACAACAAGTAAAGAAGTTTGAAAAACGAACAAACCATGCCTAGATGCTATGATCAGGTAAACGTCTGGTATAAGTAGTGTATGAAGAAGAAAACATACAACAAATGTTCAAGGAGGTACCGCTGAGAAAAGGAAATGCTAAAAGCACAAAATTAAAGACAACAAGTAAAGAAGTTTGAAAAACGAACAAACGATGCCTAGATGCTATGATCAGGTAAACGTCTATTATAAGTAGTGTATGAAGAAGAAAACATACAACAAATGTTCAAGGAGGTACCGCTGAGAAAAGGAAATGCTAAAAGCACAAAATTAGAGACAACAAGTAAAGAAGTTTGAAAAACGAACAAACCATGCCTAGATGCTATGATCAGGTAAACGTCTGGTATAAGTAGTGTATGAAGAAGAAAACATACAACAAATGTTCAAGGAGGTACCGCTGAGAAAAGGAAATGCTAAAAGCACAAAATTAGAGACAACAAGTAAAGAAGTTTGAAAAACGAACAAACCATGCCTAGATGCTATGATCAGGTAAACGTCTGGTATAAGTAGTGTATGAAGAAGAAAACATACAACAAATGTTCAAGGAGGTACCGCTGAGAAAAGGAAATGCTAAAAGCACAAAATTAAAGACAACAAGTAAAGAAGTTTGAAAAACGAACAAACGATGCCTAGATGCTATGATCAGGTAAACGTCTGGTATAAGTAGTGTATGAAGAAGAAAACATACAACAAATGTTCAAGGAGGTACCGCTGAGAAAATGGAATGCTAAAAGCACAAAATTAGAAACAACAAGTAAAGAAGTTTGAAACACGAACAAACGATGCCTAGATGCTATGATCAGGTAAACGTCTGGTATAAGTAGTGTATGAAGAAGAAAACATACAACAAATGTTCAAGGAGGTACCGCTGAGAAAATGGAATGCTAATAGCACAAAATTAGAAACAACAAGTAAAGAAGTTTGAAACACGAACAAACGATGCCTAGATGCTATGATCAGGTAAACGTCTATTATAAGTAGTGTATGAAGAAGAAAACATACAACAAATGTTCAAGGAGGTACCGCTGAGAAAATGGAATGCTAAAAGCACAAAATTAGAGACAACAAGTAAAGAAGTTTGAAACACGAACAAACCATGCCTAGATGCTATGATCAGGTAAACGTCTGGTATAAGTAGTGTATGAAGAAGAAAACATACAACAAATGTTCAAGGAGGTACCGCTGAGAAAATGGAATGCTAATAGCACAAAATTAGAGACAACAAGTAAAGAAGTTTGAAACACGAACAAACGATGCCTAGATGCTATGATCAGGTAAACGTCTGGTATAAGTAGTGTATGAAGAAGAAAACATACAACAAATGTTCAAGGAGGTACCGCTGAGAAAATGGAATGCTAATAGCACAAAATTAGAGACAACAAGTAAAGAAGTTTGAAACACGAACAAACGATGCCTAGATGCTATGATCAGGTAAACGTCTGGTATAAGTAGTGTATGAAGAAGAAAACATACAACAAATGTTCAAGGAGGTACCGCTGAGAAAATGGAATGCTAATAGCACAAAATTAGAGACAACAAGTAAAGAAGTTTGAAACACGAACAAACCATGCCTAGATGCTATGATCAGGTAAACGTCTGGTATAAGTAGTGTATGAAGACGAAAACATACAACAAATGTTCAAGGAGGTACCGCTGAGAAAAGGAAATGCTAAAAGCACAAAATTAGAGACAACAAGTAAAGAAGTTTGAAACACGAACAAACCATGCCTAGATGCTATGATCAGGTAAACGTCTGGTATAAGTAGTGTATGAAGAAGAAAACATACAACAAATGTTCAAGGAGGTACCGCTGAGAAAAGGAAATGCTAAAAGCACAAAATTAGAGACAACAAGTAAAGAAGTTTGAAACACGAACAAACGATGCCTAGATGCTATGATCAGGTAAACGTCTGGTATAAGTAGTGTATGAAGAAGAAAACATACAACAAATGTTCAAGGAGGTACCGCTGAGAAAAGGAAATGCTAAAAGCACAAAATTAGAGACAACAAGTAAAGAAGTTTGAAACACGAACAAACGATGCCTAGATGCTATGATCAGGTAAACGTCTGGTATAAGTAGTGTATGAAGAAGAAAACATACAACAAATGTTCAAGGAGGTACCGCTGAGAAAAGGAAATGCTAAAAGCACAAAATTAAAGACAACAAGTAAAGAAGTTTGAAACACGAACAAACCATGCCTAGATGCTATGATCAGGTAAACGTCTGGTATAAGTAGTGTATGAAGAAGAAAACATACAACAAATGTTCAAGGATTTACCGCTGAGAAAAGGAAATGCTAAAAGCACAAAATTAAAGACAACAAGTAAAGAAGTTTGAAACACGAACAAACGATGCCTAGATGCTATGATCAGGTAAACGTCTGGTATAAGTAGTGTATGAAGAAGAAAACATACAACAAATGTTCAAGGAGGTACCGCTGAGAAAATGGAATGCTAATAGCACAAAATTAGAGACAACAAGTAAAGAAGTTTGAAACACGAACAAACCATGCCTAGATGCTATGATCAGGTAAACGTCTGGTATAAGTAGTGTATGAAGAAGAAAACATACAACAAATGTTCAAGGAGGTACCGCTGAGAAAATGGAATGCTAATAGCACAAAATTAGAGACAACAAGTAAAGAAGTTTGAAACACGAACAAACGATGCCTAGATGCTATGATCAGGTAAACGTCTGGTATAAGTAGTGTATGAAGAAGAAAACATACAACAAATGTTCAAGGAGGTACCGCTGAGAAAATGGAATGCTAATAGCACAAAATTAGAGACAACAAGTAAAGAAGTTTGAAACACGAACAAACCATGCCTAGATGCTATGATCAGGTAAACGTCTGGTATAAGTAGTGTATGAAGAAGAAAACATACAACAAATGTTCAAGGAGGTACCGCTGAGAAAATGGAATGCTAATAGCACAAAATTAGAGACAACAAGTAAAGAAGTTTGAAACACGAACAAACCATGCCTAGATGCTATGATCAGGTAAACGTCTGGTATAAGTAGTGTATGAAGAAGAAAACATACAACAAATGTTCAAGGAGGTACCGCTGAGAAAAGGAAATGCTAATAGCACAAAATTAGAGACAACAAGTAAAGAAGTTTGAAACACGAACAAACCATGCCTAGATGCTATGATCAGGTAAACGTCTGGTATAAGTAGTGTATGAAGAAGAAAACATACAACAAATGTTCAAGGAGGTACCGCTGAGAAAAGGAAATGCTAAAAGCACAAAATTAGAGACAACAAGTAAAGAAGTTTGAAACACGAACAAACGATGCCTAGATGCTATGATCAGGTAAACGTCTGGTATAAGTAGTGTATGAAGAAGAAAACATACAACAAATGTTCAAGGAGGTACCGCTGAGAAAAGGAAATGCTAAAAGCACAAAATTAGAGACAACAAGTAAAGAAGTTTGAAACACGAACAAACGATGCCTAGATGCTATGATCAGGTAAACGTCTGGTATAAGTAGTGTATGAAGAAGAAAACATACAACAAATGTTCAAGGAGGTACCGCTGAGAAAAGGAAATGCTAAAAGCACAAAATTAGAGACAACAAGTAAAGAAGTTTGAAACACGAACAAACCATGCCTAGATGCTATGATCAGGTAAACGTCTGGTATAAGTAGTGTATGAAGAAGAAAACATACAACAAATGTTCAAGGAGGTACCGCTGAGAAAAGGAAATGCTAAAAGCACAAAATTAAAGACAACAAGTAAAGAAGTTTGAAACACGAACAAACGATGCCTAGATGCTATGATCAGGTAAACGTCTGGTATAAGTAGTGTATGAAGAAGAAAACATACAACAAATGTTCAAGGAGGTACCGCTGAGAAAATGGAATGCTAATAGCACAAAATTAGAGACAACAAGTAAAGAAGTTTGAAACACGAACAAACGATGCCTAGATGCTATGATCAGGTAAACGTCTGGTATAAGTAGTGTATGAAGAAGAAAACATACAACAAATGTTCAAGGAGGTACCGCTGAGAAAATGGAATGCTAATAGCACAAAATTAGAGACAACAAGTAAAGAAGTTTGAAACACGAACAAACGATGCCTAGATGCTATGATCAGGTAAACGTCTGGTATAAGTAGTGTATGAAGAAGAAAACATACAACAAATGTTCAAGGAGGTACCGCTGAGAAAATGAAATGCTAAAAGCACAAAATTAGAGACAACAAGTAAAGAAGTTTGAAACACGAACAAACGATGCCTAGATGCTATGATCAGGTAAACGTCTGGTATAAGTAGTGTATGAAGAAGAAAACATACAACAAATGTTCAAGGAGGTACCGCTGAGAAAATGGAATGCTAAAAGCACAAAATTAGAGACAACAAGTAAAGAAGTTTGAAACACGAACAAACGATGCCTAGATGCTATGATCAGGTAAACGTCTGGTATAAGTAGTGTATGAAGAAGAAAACATACAACAAATGTTCAAGGAGGTACCGCTGAGAAAAGGAAATGCTAAAAGCACAAAATTAGAGACAACAAGTAAAGAAGTTTGAAACACGAACAAACGATGCCTAGATGCTATGATCAGGTAAACGTCTGGTATAAGTAGTGTATGAAGAAGAAAACATACAACAAATGTTCAAGGAGGTACCGCTGAGAAAATGGAATGCTAATAGCACAAAATTAGAGACAACAAGTAAAGAAGTTTGAAACACGAACAAACCATGCCTAGATGCTATGATCAGGTAAACGTCTGGTATAAGTAGTGTATGAAGAAGAAAACATACAACAAATGTTCAAGGAGGTACCGCTGAGAAAATTAAATGCTAATAGCACAAAATTAGAGACAACAAGTAAAGAAGTTTGAAACACGAACAAACCATGCCTAGATGCTATGATCAGGTAAACGTCTGGTATAAGTAGTGTATGAAGAAGAAAACATACAACAAATGTTCAAGGAGGTACCGCTGAGAAAATGGAATGCTAATAGCACAAAATTAGAGACAACAAGTAAAGAAGTTTGAAACACGAACAAACCATGCCTAGATGCTATGATCAGGTAAACGTCTGGTATAAGTAGTGTATGAAGAAGAAAACATACAACAAATGTTCAAGGAGGTACCGCTGAGAAAATGGAATGCTAATAGCACAAAATTAGAGACAACAAGTAAAGAAGTTTGAAACACGAACAAACCATGCCTAGATGCTATGATCAGGTAAACGTCTGGTATAAGTAGTGTATGAAGAAGAAAACATACAACAAATGTTCAAGGAGGTACCGCTGAGAAAATGGAATGCTAATAGCACAAAATTAGAGACAACAAGTAAAGAAGTTTGAAACACGAACAAACGATGCCTAGATGCTATGATCAGGTAAACGTCTGGTATAAGTAGTGTATGAAGAAGAAAACATACAACAAATGTTCAAGGAGGTACCGCTGAGAAAATGGAATGCTAATAGCACAAAATTAGAGACAACAAGTAAAGAAGTTTGAAACACGAACAAACGATGCCTAGATGCTATGATCAGGTAAACGTCTGGTATAAGTAGTGTATGAAGAAGAAAACATACAACAAATGTTCAAGGAGGTACCGCTGAGAAAATGGAATGCTAATAGCACAAAATTAGAGACAACAAGTAAAGAAGTTTGAAACACGAACAAACCATGCCTAGATGCTATGATCAGGTAAACGTCTGGTATAAGTAGTGTATGAAGAAGAAAACATACAACAAATGTTCAAGGAGGTACCGCTGAGAAAATGGAATGCTAATAGCACAAAATTAGAGACAACAAGTAAAGAAGTTTGAAACACGAACAAACGATGCCTAGATGCTATGATCAGGTAAACGTCTGGTATAAGTAGTGTATGAAGAAGAAAACATACAACAAATGTTCAAGGAGGTACCGCTGAGAAAATGGAATGCTAATAGCACAAAATTAGAGACAACAAGTAAAGAAGTTTGAAACACGAACAAACGATGCCTAGATGCTATGATCAGGTAAACGTCTGGTATAAGTAGTGTATGAAGAAGAAAACATACAACAAATGTTCAAGGAGGTACCGCTGAGAAAATGGAATGCTAAAAGCACAAAATTAAAGACAACAAGTAAAGAAGTTTGAAACACGAACAAACGATGCCTAGATGCTATGATCAGGTAAACGTCTGGTATAAGTAGTGTATGAAGAAGAAAACATACAACAAATGTTCAAGGAGGTACCGCTGAGAAAATGGAATGCTAATAGCACAAAATTAGAGACAACAAGTAAAGAAGTTTGAAACACGAACAAACGATGCCTAGATGCTATGATCAGGTAAACGTCTGGTATAAGTAGTGTATGAAGAAGAAAACATACAACAAATGTTCAAGGAGGTACCGCTGAGAAAATGGAATGCTAAAAGCACAAAATTAAAGACAACAAGTAAAGAAGTTTGAAACACGAACAAACGATGCCTAGATGCTATGATCAGGTAAACGTCTGGTATAAGTAGTGTATGAAGAAGAAAACATACAACAAATGTTCAAGGAGGTACCGCTGAGAAAATGGAATGCTAATAGCACAAAATTAGAGACAACAAGTAAAGAAGTTTGAAACACGAACAAACCATGCCTAGATGCTATGATCAGGTAAACGTCTGGTATAAGTAGTGTATGAAGAAGAAAACATACAACAAATGTTCAAGGAGGTACCGCTGAGAAAATGGAATGCTAATAGCACAAAATTAGAGACAACAAGTAAAGAAGTTTGAAACACGAACAAACCATGCCTAGATGCTATGATCAGGTAAACGTCTGGTATAAGTAGTGTATGAAGAAGAAAACATACAACAAATGTTCAAGGAGGTACCGCTGAGAAAAGGGAATGCTAATAGCACAAAATTAGAGACAACAAGTAAAGAAGTTTGAAACACGAACAAACGATGTCTAGATGCTATGATCAGGTAAACGTCTGGTATAAGTAGTGTATGAAGAAGAAAACATACAACAAATGTTCAAGGAGGTACCGCTGAGAAAAGGGAATGCTAATAGCACAAAATTAGAGACAACAAGTAAAGAAGTTTGAAACACGAACAAACGATGTCTAGATGCTATGATCAGGTAAACGTCTGGTATAAGTAGTGTATGAAGAAGAAAACATACAACAAATGTTCAAGGAGGTACCGCTGAGAAAAGGGAATGCTAATAGCACAAAATTAGAGACAACAAGTAAAGAAGTTTGAAAAACGAACAAACGATGCCTAGATGCTATGATCAGGTAAACGTCTGGTATAAGTAGTGTATGAAGAAGAAAACATACAACAAATGTTCAAGGAGGTACCGCTGAGAAAAGGGAATGCTAATAGCACAAAATTAGAGACAACAAGTAAAGAAGTTTGAAAAACGAACAAACGATGCCTAGATGCTATGATCAGGTAAACGTCTGGTATAAGTAGTGTATGAAGAAGAAAACATACAACAAATGTTCAAGGAGGTACCGCTGAGAAAAGGGAATGCTAATAGCACAAAATTAGAGACAACAAGTAAAGAAGTTTGAAAAACGAACAAACGATGCCTAGATGCTATGATCAGGTAAACGTCTGGTATAAGTAGTGTATGAAGAAGAAAACATACAACAAATGTTCAAGGAGGTACCGCTGAGAAAAGGGAATGCTAATAGCACAAAATTAGAGACAACAAGTAAAGAAGTTTGAAAAACGAACAAACGATGCCTAGATGCTATGATCAGGTAAACGTCTGGTATAAGTAGTGTATGAAGAAGAAAACATACAACAAATGTTCAAGGAGGTACCGCTGAGAAAAGGGAATGCTAATAGCACAAAATTAGAGACAACAAGTAAAGAAGTTTGAAACACGAACAAACGATGCCTAGATGCTATGATCAGGTAAACATCTATTATAAGTAGTGTATGAAGAAGAAAACATACAACAAATATGTTCAAGGAGGTACCGCTGAGAAAATGGAATGCTAATAGCACAAAATTAATAACAAAAAGTAAGGAAGTTTGAAAAACGAGCAAACAAGGCCTAGACGCTATGACCAAATAAGCATCTGGTATAAATGATAAGTGAAGAAGAAAACATAGGCACAACGATTGATTAAGAAAGTAACTCTTTTAAAAAAAATGCTAATGACAAATCTAGAGATAAAAAGTAGGGATCTTTTAAATATGAACAAACAAGACCTAGATGCTATTACTAAATAAACTTCTGGTATAAGTAATAACTGAAGAAGAAAACATATCAAAAATTATCAAGAAGATATCTCTTTGAAAAGAGAATACTAATGACACAAAAAATAGATATAAAAAGTAGGGAAGTTTAAAAATTAACAAACAAGATCTGGACGGTAAAACAAAATAAATTTATGTTATAAGTAGGAAGTGAAGAAAAAAAACAATTAACTGACGAAGAAACTGTGTCTCTAACAAGTCGGGATACACATGAGAGGATACAGGTGTGGATTTGTAGCGGGAAGGGTTGATTTTCTGGGAAGTATTTCCTTAACATGCCCTGGATTACGGTCTGTTTTGCATTACACTCAGACATTGCGGTCACCACGGTTTCATACGTAAGAACAAGTGAGCATATTGTTTCTCATTCAGTATGATCGTTTCATACTTCAATGCATTCCTTACATGCTTCTGTAATGAAATCCTACTAAACAGTTTGAGCATCACCAGTCCGCTGCTCAGATATTCCGCCGCACATTAGTCTGACAAAAGACTTTTTCCCTTCTCTTCCAAGGATCCTTACATTCTCGGTGTTCTAGGTCAATAAACAAGTGTAGGAAGCTATCCATATCTATCGCCGAGCGATACAGGCGAGTGATCGCGGTGATATTTCAACAATGCCTATCCGGAGTGGAACTAATGGCGACAATGACGTAATGTATGTGGCTTCTGGTCCTTGAGCCAGTTGTCTAATGTACTCTTGTGTCCAGAAGAAATAAAAATTCAATTCATTCTGTAAACGTACTTGGTCAAGTTAGATCCTAGTGGCATATAGATAATCTGATAAAACTAACTCTCGATAGTTTTGGAATAAATTGTTAAACTCTCAGAATTTATCTCTAAATTAGTTTTTTACCGACCTGTGTCACTTTTTAAGGTTTCACAAGACAATATCTCTTGCGAGTGAAATTTAAATATCGATATCAATCTAATAATATAGTGAAATGATTTCGAAATTTGTGGTATAAATAATTTCACTATCACCATGTGGGGGAAAAGGTCTTCCCGGAATTACAACTTTTAGATATTTAAAAAATTAAAATTTGGGATGGAAACTACCGAGAATTTTAAAACTAACTTTGTATGTAAAAACTTTAAACAAAACATTTAGCGTTAAAGTCAGTTTCATTTTAATTTTACAGTATAATTTTATGTTGCGGTACATATAATAAATTTATAAGGGAATGTTTAATGACTTAATTAGGAATAATTAACATAGAATGTTTATGTTACACATTTTTGGAATGATTTTCAGTTCATCTTAGCATGTTTAATCTTATCAATATCTCTTGCTATCTCTAGTCTGATTCTTCTACAAAGTATTAAATCTACCAGTCAATCACCTTGTTATATCATTTTGTGTTTAACGATACAATATTGTGTTAAAATAGTTTCGGCATTTGTAGTACTATAAAAGCGTTTGGAAGCTAAAATACCAAATTAGAATGTCATAGCGTTTTAATACTGTTTAGAGATTGGTAATGTTACAATAGTGTTTAGAATTTCATAGCGTTTTAATACAGCTTGGAATTTCGTAATGTTACAATAGTGTTTAGAATTTCATAGCGTTTTAATACAGTTTGGAGATCTCGTTATGTTACAATAGTTTTTAGAATTTCATAGCGTTCTAATACTGTTTGGAGATCTCGTTATGTTACAATAGTTTTTAGAATTTCATAGCGTTTTAATACTGCTAGGTATTTTGTAATCTTACAATAGTTTTTAGAATTTCATAGCGTTTTAATACTGTTTAGAGATTGGTAATGTTACAATAGTGTTTAGAATTTCATAGCGTTTTAATACAGTTTGGAGATCTCGTTATGTTACAATAGTTTTTAGAATTTCATAGCGTTTTAATACTGCTAGGTATTTTGTAATCTTACAATAGTTTTTAGAATTTCATAGCGTTTTAATACTGTTTAGAGATTGGTAATGTTACAATAGTGTTTAGAATTTCATAGCGTTTTAATACAGTTTGGAGATCTCGTTATGTTACAATAGTTTTTAGAATTTCATAGCGTTTTAATACTGCTAGGTATTTTGTAATCTTACAATAGTGTTTAGAATTTCATAGCATTTTAATACTGTTTAGAGATTCCGTTATGTTACAATAGTGTTTAGAATTTCATAGCGTTCTAATACTGTTTGGAGATCTCGTTATGTTACAATAGTTTTTAGAATTTCATAGCGTTTTAATACTGCTTGGTATTTTGTAATGTTACAATAGTGTTTAGAATTTCATAGCATTTTAATACTGTTTACAGATTTCGTTATGTTACAATAGTGATTAGAAGTTCATAGAATTTTAATACAGCTTGGAATTTTCGTAATGTTACAATAGTGTTTAGAATTTCATAGCGTTATAATACAGCTTGGAATTTCGTAATGTTACAATAGTATTTAGAATTTTGTAGCGTTTCAATACAGCTTGGAACTTCGTAATGTTACAATGGGGTTTAGATTTTCATAGCGTTTTAATACTGTTTAGAGATTTCGCTGTTACAATAGTGTTTGTTATGGAGAACGTTACGAACGGTTTTTAATTTAAAATTGAAAACAATCGTCATCGTTGGCTATATTGCACAGTGGATTTATATGCCATGTGACGATGTTGCATAATTGTTTAGAACTTCATAACGTTAAATAGTTTTTATTACTTGCAATGACAAACAGTGTGTTGTCATTCCCCAATGTTACACTAGTTTTTATTTCAAACGACTCAACAGTGTTTATCATTGGCTGTAATAATGATTTACTTTTATAAACATAATACTGCTATTTTATAAAGACAAGACGATACTGTTTGTAGTTCTACGATGTTAAGTCATTGATCAACTTTGCAATGATTCTGCAAAGTTTGGCATTTGTCGATGACAAGTTAGTATTTATCTAAGATCTCACTTGAATAGTTTTGTGTTTCACAATTAAATTTTAACTACCAGGTTCTTTTTTTATTTTAAAGCTGAAAGGACTTACGGTCAATTTTTTCTGATACATTCTTTTCCTCAACAAAATTACTGAGCACGTGGTTCCTATTTGTCAAACAAGGTTGGCAAACAGAACCAAAATGAAACGGTTAATTTCTAAATTTGTTCGATTAAAAATAATTTAAACCTTTTATTGAACCTCGATTAAATTGAACCTTTAGTAGTTTTGTTGTATTATTTAAAACTCAAGTTTTAACAACAAATTGTGTCTGCAGAGAAACTTATAAAGCTAAACTTATTACAACCTTTGGATGTAACCTCTCGTCTCCAGGATTCTAGGTTTCTCCCATAATCATCTTTATTTCCATGTCAATCTTTATGAATGAGACATCAATTTGAAGGAGTTACGTTATTTCCATAGGCCTAGCTTCTGATCAGCTGTTTGGCGGGCAACCGGTTGAGCGCCATGCGTCGCGCTTGACGCAGCACACGGCATGCAGTACTACACGCATGAGCGGTCTGTCGCGTCCTGACGTCAGTCTGCCCGTCTGTACTAGATATACAGCGTTTTTATACGAATTCTTAAATAAATCTTGCCTTCCTCGTAATATATAAAACAGCATTTTTTTTCATTTTCTATAGGCGTAGTAAATCTCAACGGCGACGGCGTCTTGTATAGGTTGTTTTAGGAATGGCGTTATTAAAATGTTCTGGAGGAAAATGAGCGTCACACGCTAATGGAAACTTCTATAATAGATTCGACTTTTGAGATATAATGGCTTGAATATTTTCGTTGTTGTAATGCTTTGTCAAAACTGTCAGAACTCGTTTCAATTGCTACTCGTTCTTACAAAAATAACAATTTTTTGTAGTTTCCATTTCATCTAGAAATAAATGAATACATATATTTTGCAATCTGTTATGGAAACATTTGTGTTTATAATTGATGTGTTTATGTCACTAACAATTCCTACCATAAACAATTCTTGATATAAAATTATAGGAATAATTTTTGTTATGTTATTGATAATGATTAAAATGCATTTTATAAATAATATACCTGGTAAACTCAAAAACAGAGTCTGTATAGAAAGTATCGGGAACAATTTTCCCCGTTAAGTAACAGCGAGCTCGTACCGCGCAGTAGGTCGGCTGTAGAGGATTCGATCTTCAAGCTGCACTATACTTTAATTTAAAGTAGAATAGGAATGGGTGTGTTGCAGGGTAGGGATGCGATGTTGTCAGTTAGAACGCATTCAAACCGCCACTACCAGCGACTGAAATTGCAGAACGAAGCAAGCTTCGCCACTAGTAAATCACTTCACTGAAGTTACGATGTCACTGAGCGACGAACGGAAGTTTAATGTCGAATTGGCAAGATGTGAAGTTCCTATTCGCTCAGACGGCTGTAATCCCAACTCCCTCTGGTCGATTTCACCTACGCAAAATCCTATTCTGTTTTATATCAAACTATAATTTGCGATAGTTCTTCCATGATTAATCGTGTACAATTGTATCGCGACGATTTCCCACAGAGTCCCGACCTGGCACCGCCAAGCTACTTCCTATTCTCAAAAGTGAAATACCTGAGAAAACACCACCATGAAAGTAAATGAACTTAAACGCGCACCCTTCTAGAACCCGCCTGCCAGGGAACGTCGACGAGGTACTCAACCTTCATGTATACATCTCATTGGATAGGAAATGAACTTTTATACTGTACGTGTTGTTGGACTGAAGTCTGTTCAAGTGAGGCAAATCGTTTGACACTTTATTAAAGACTGTAAATCCTTAGAGATTGTTGCCTTTGTAGATATCTGAGATTTGACGTTAAATCAATAGCCTGAATAAAGCTGAGCTGTCCAACCAGTGAGAATGGTATTGGGCCGCCACTGTCTGCCTGTTTTATACAGAAATGCTGAAAGTTAATACAAATAATAAGTACATGTAGAATATAAGAAGAGATATTTCAAAACCCAAAAAAAACACTTATTTAATATTTAAACTATGACAAAATATTGCAATAAAAATAATTAAAACGACCCCAATACCACAAAAGTAACTGATAATACAAGTTACCCTTATAACCGATTGAAATGACTGATTAAACGGTCATGTACATTTCGATGACCATCTTCATCATCATCATCAGAGGGCCTTAATACAAAATAACATTCTAGTCAGTCTACTTTGTAACATTGCTTTCTAGATTTTGATTTTGTGATTTTGTAATAAGACCCTCTGATGATGATGACATGGTCATCAAAATGTACGTAAGGGTTTAATCTCATATTAACTTGTATATCTTAACTTGTATTATCAGTTATTCTTGATTATTTTTGTGATATTGGTTTTGTTTCTAATATTTGTATTGCAATATATTGTACTACTGATATTGTATACGTCAATATATTGATATCGTATATTGTATCAAGGTGCTCTTGATATTGAATATGACAATATAACTTAACGGAAATATATAAAATAATCTGCTTGTAATAATCTGCAAATATATGTAAAATAATGAAACAAATCTCTAATTTTTATTCTGTTATTTTATGTTGGTATATGTGTGTGTTTCGTTTTTAACTATATGAAATGAATAAAAATTGTTTTCAAAATTAATTCAGTCACATAATGAGGTTTGATTTATTAATATGATTGAGTTTTTATTTTCCGTTGCAATTCAATGTTGTATGAATTCTTTGAAAAAGTAAATATTTCACAGCAAAACCCATCGTTCATCCCTCAATCCTGGCAAAATGCGCGCTGGCAATGCATTTATCCGGAAGCCGTGCATCCGACCCTCTTTATAAAGAGTTGATTTATTTCTCCGGCTTCCTCTCTAGCTTAAGCCCTGTGCCCAGTGTGAGCCTCCCACCCGCTCCCATTAACTTGACGCCTCCCTCAGCCTTTCCGATCCACAAGCGAAATACTTCCGTTTTTTTACGACAGATTATAGATCCGGCTTGTTTTTGTGAAAAGGAAAACATTCAAGGAAATACGAAAAACAGATGGCTGTTATTCTGCTAAGAAATAGAACAATAGCGTACGATTTGAACATATGAATTCCCATTTTAACAGTGTGTTTTGTTGTTGATTACATTGAAATAATCATTCTATCATGACTAAAATCGACTCTTATAATTTCTCTTCACGCGGGTTTAATAGCACATTTTTACTTGATAGCCTTTTATACACAGTATATGAGTGGCTCTTACAAGTCTAACGTGTTTACAGAAATAAGTAAAGGGAAAACAATTTAGGGTTGCAGGTTTAGGGTACGAAACGCAGGTTTTGTGTAATGTCAATGCTCTACCTTATTGAAGCAATCTTGTTGAAGTCAGTTCATTTAATAGTGCTTGGGACAACATCAGTGTTATCTGACAAAAGATAACTGATAGTGGTTGCCTATCGAAAGCTACACAACAATGAAGGGCAAAATAAACGTCACAACTAAGACTGTCAATAGAATTTTTAACAACAAGGTAAGACAATAGGAAGCTTAACAACCAAGAAAGACGACAGAAAGTTTCACAACAATGATGGGCAAAAGAAACGTCACAACTAAGAATGTAAATACAATTGTTACCAACAAGGTAAGACAATAGAAAGCTCAACAAACAAGAAAGACGACAGAAAGCTTCACAACAATGATGGGGTAAGAAACGTCACAACTAAGAATGTCAATAGAATGGTTAACAACAAGGTAAGACAATAGAAAGCTCAACAAACAAGAAAGACGACAGAAAGCTTCACAACAATGATGGGGTAAGAAACGTCACAACTAAGAATGTCAATAGAATGGTTAACAACAAGGTAAGACAATAGAAAGCTCAACAAACAAGAAAGACGACAGAAAGCTTCACAACAATGATGGGGTAAGAAACGTCACAACTAAGAATGTCAATAGAATGGTTAACAACAAGGTAAGACAATAGAAAGCTCAACAAACAAGAAAGACGACAGAAAGCTTCACAACAATGATGGGTTAGAGAAACGTCACAACTAAGAATGTCAATAGAATGGTTAACAACAAGGTAAGACAATAGAAAGCTCAACAAACAAGAAAGACGACAGAAAGCTTCACAACAATGATGGGGTAAGAAACGTCACAACTAAGAATGTCAATAGAATGGTTAACAACAAGGTAAGACAATAGAAAGCTTAACAACCAAGATAGACGACAGAAAGCTTCACAACAATGATGGGGTAAGAAACGTCACAACTAAGAATGTCAATAGAATGTTTAACAACAAGGTAAGGCAATAGAAAGCTTAACAAACAAGAAAGACTACAGAAAGCTTCACAACAATGATATGTAAAAGAGACATTACAACTAAGAATGTCAATAGAATGGTTAACAACAAGGTAAGACAATAGGAAGCTTAACAACCAAGAAAGACGACAGGAAGCTTCACAAAAAAGATGGGTTAAAGAAACGTCACAACTAAGAATGTCAATAGAATGTTTAACAACAAAGTAAGACAATAGAAAGCTTAACAACCAAGAAAGACGACAGAAAGCTTCACAACAATGATGGGATAAAGAAACGACACAACTAAGAATGTAAATACAATTGTTAACAACAAGGCAAGACAATAGGAAGCTTAAAAACCAAGAGAGACGACAGAAAGCTTCACAACAATGATGGGTAAAAAATACAACACAACTAAGAATGCCAATAGAATGGTTAACAACAAGGTAAGTGAATATTAAGCTGAACAACCAAGAAAGACGACAGAAAGCTTCACAACAATAATGGGTAAATGAGTCGTCACAACTAAGAATGTCAATAGAATAGTTAACAACAAAGTAAGACAATAGAAAGCTTAATAACCAAGAAAGACGACAGAAAGCTTCACAACAATGATGGGTAAAAAATACAACACAACTAAGAATGCCAATAGAATGGTTAACAACAAGGTAAGTGAATATTAAGCTGAACAACCAAGAAAGACGACAGAAAGCTTCACAACAATAATGGGTAAATGAGTCGTCACAACTAAGAATGTCAATAGAATAGTTAACAACAAGGTAAGACAATAGGAAGCTTAAAAACCAAGAGAGACGACAGAAAGCTTCACAACAATGATGGGTAAAAAATACATCACAACTAAGAATGCCAATAGAATGGTTAACAAGAAGGTAAGAGAATATTAAGCTGAACAACCAAGAAAGACGACAGAAAGCTTCACAACAATGATGGGTTAAAGAAACGTCACAACTAAGAATGTCAATAGAATGTTTAACAACAAGGTAAGACAATAGAAAGCTTAACAACCAAGAAAGACGACAGAAAGCTTCACAACAAAGATGGGTTAAAGAAACGTCACAACTAAGAATGTCAATAGAATGTTTAACAACAAGGTAAGACAATAGAAAGCTTAACAACCAAGAAAGACGACAGAAAGCTACGCAACAATGATGGGTAAAAAATACATCACAACTAAGAATGTCAATAGAATGTTTAACAACAAGGTAAGAGAATATTAAGCTGAACAACCAAGAAAGACGACAGAAAGCTTCACAACAATGATAGGCAAAAGAAACGTCACAACTAAGACTGTCAATAGAATGGTTAACAACAAGGTAAGACAATAGGAAGCTTAACAACCAAGAAAGACGACAGGAAGCTGCACAACAAAGATGGGCAAAAGAAACGTCATAACTAAGAATGTCAATTGAATGGTTAACAACAAGATAAGGAAATAGGAAGCTTAACAACCAAGAAAGACGACAGGAAGCTGCACAACAATGATGGGCAAAAGAAACGTCACAACTAAGAATGTCAATAGAATGTTTAACAACAAGGTAAGACAACAGGAAGCTAGAAAGCTTAACAACAATGATGGGATAAAGAAACGACACGACTAAGAATGTAAATACAATTGTTAACAACAAGGCAAGACAATAAAAGGCTCAAAAAACAAGAAAGACTACAGAAAACTTCACAACAATAATGGGTAAATGAGTCGTCACAACTAAGAATGTCAATAGAATGGTTAACAACAAGGTAAGACAATAGGAAGCTTAAAAACCAAGAGAGACGACAGAAAGCTTTACAACAATGATGGGTAAAAAATGCATCACAACTAAGAATGTCAATAGAATGTTTAACAACAAGGTAAGACCATAGAAAACTTAACCACCAAGAAAGACGACAGAAAGCTTCAAAACAATGATGAGTAGTAGAATGTTTCGCAAGATGACCAACACAAAGCTTTACAACAAGGAAGAAAAATAGAAAGCTTCAACCCAAGAGAGGATATTAGAAAACTTCACAATAAGAAAAGACAATAAAAGCTTCTCATCGAGTAAGGACGATCGAAAACTCAAACACAAAGCTTGAAAATTACGATGGACAATAGAACACTTGGCGTCAATAAAAAAAAACAATAGAAATCTTCAAAAAGCTTCGTAGCGAGGAAGGACAATAGAAAGCTCACAGCAAAAAAGAACAGTAGAAAGCTTCAACCCAAGAAAGGGTAATAGAAAACGTCACAAAGGACATATAAAAACATAACAGCAAGAAAGGACAATAAGAGCTTCATAGCAAGGAAGGACAATAGAAAACTTGACAATGATAAGGACTTTGAAAAACTTCACAACAAAGAAAGAAATTAGAGACCTTCACAACGAATGAAGTCAATAGAAAAAACTAACAAGGAGGAATAATAGAAGGCTTCACAGCAAGAAATGAGAATAGACAATTTGATAACGAAGAAGTTTCACAACAAAAAAAGACATTAAAGAACTTCACAAAAAAGAGAAAAACAATAAAAAAAACTCACGAGAAGAAATAATAGAGGCTTTACAGCCAGGAAAGGCAATCGACAATTTGATAACGAAGAAGGGCAATTGAAGTTTCAAAACTAAGAAAGACATTAGAGAACTTCACAAAAAGGAGGAACAATAGCCAACTCACGAGGTGGAATAATAGAGAGTTTCACAGCCAGGAAAGGCAATCGACAATTTGATAACGAAGAAGGGCAATTGAAGTTTCAAAACTAAGAAAGACATTAGAGAACTTCACAAAAAGGAGGAACAATAGACAACCCACGAGGTGGAATAATAGAGAGTTTCACAGCCAGGAAAGGCAATCGACAATTTGATAACGAAGAAGGGCAATTGAAGTTTCAAAACTAAGAAAGACATTAGAGAACTTCACAAAAAGGAGGAACAATAGACAACTCACGAGGTGGAATAACAGAGAGTATCACAACCAGGAAAGACAATCGAAAATTTCATAATTAGTACTGGGAATAGAAAGTTTCTCAAGAAGGAAAGAAATAGAAACCTTCTCAACTAGGGATGGTAAGAGAAAGACAAACAATATGGAACTACATTAACCAATATGTGACATAAGAACAAACACAAATCAAATATGAAATAAAAGCTAGTGTATATGATTATTCTAATAATCCTGGAATACCTAATTGGCGTTGCTTGATCAAGGGCGATTAATTGTGTTACCTAGATACACACTTGTTGGTTTGTGCGCCAATAGCTACAAACATGAATATTTGCATTAGGTTGACAAAATTATTACAATATAGTTCGAATCAGTTAATTTGTTGTACTTCTTTTTGTTGACAGTGTGGTGTGTTAAAACTAGAAATACAGGCATGTTGTAACATTTTATAGCAATGTAATACAGTATTTACAATGAAAAAGCATTGAATAGTCGAATTTCCATCTAAGCGTGAGGAATATTTGAATAAGTTGTTTGAATGTTTGGAATAGTACAGCCAAGCTAATTGTTAATGGAATATGATGGTAGTTGCAGGACAACTGTCAGTTAATAGACGTGTGCTTTAGTGAGGTCTAAGTAAATTGCTTACTGAGTGTGTAGTAGAACCGAACGATTTTAGGTTTTGTGTAAGGTTAAAAACTGTTACTAATTTCAATAGTAAAGTTGGACTTCGATTATCCGAGGTAATGTCTACTGAAAACACTGATAATACGTAATCTGTTAATCTGAGTGGGGGACTTAGAGTCAACTTGTGAAATTACTAAAAACTAATTCAAAGGCGTGATAAATGCTATACACTGTTTAACGAATGGCAATGTTACGTACAAGTAAAAACAAATAATATAAATTTTTTTCAAAGTCAACTCCTACATTAGTCAACAAAAAAAAAATTTTATTTTAGTTTCTTTTTATTTTATAATTAAAAAAATATATAAATATGTATATACACATATCAGAATAACAATATACAGTAACGAATAGAAGGCAAGTTTTTTCTATGTATGGTGTAGGGCTATTATTGTTATTTGTTACTATTTATATCCTTTCTCTTTTTTCGTCGCTTGCATTCTGTTGTAGTGTCTTTTCGCTTTACTTTCGCATTGTCCGTTTGTAATGCAAGGTTAGATCCTGTTTGTCGTTGATTTTATTCTTTTCATTCATTCTTAATATTAGAACATTATTTTCGATATTGTGTGGTAACCATGGCAACAGTTTAAGGTTGTGCAATGGAGATTCAGACGACAACCAGATGGTGGCAAAAATCGTTACGTATATAGCTTTGAAAAGTGAGTTTCTAGCTACGGGAAAGTTGGTTCAGTGTCAAACGCTAGACTTCGCATATGAAGATACTCAGTTCGAATCCGACCTAGACCCCAAATTTTTATAATTTAGTTATTGAATAAATATTTGAAAAAAACTGTACTAACATCAATTATCACCCATAGGTTAAAAAAATGTATTTGAACTTGATTCGATGAATAAAAACGTATTTTATTAACGACTGAAAATTTTTACAATATATATATATATATATCAGGAGAGTGTGAGCTAATAGAAGGGATTTAATCAAATACAAATACAAAATGAAAACTTCACCAACTTCACCCATAGTAAACGTTATTCGTGATAGATGCTCTTTGCTGTTTATACTTTAAGGGAGAAAAAAGCATTTTTTCGTCGTTACTGTAAGAGCATGTAAGGGTCAAAATTTACTGTTTATCTTTTTTGCCTATCTCGGTCAATCCGGAATACGGTTAGTCGGGACTCTAATATATCCTTATGAATGGTAAATAAAAACAAACCTTTTAAAGGACGACTTTAGAAGAAATAAAATCTCTTAAAACACTCAAGAAAAACATTTTATTCATATCCTAATGTACATATTGATAGCAAAGCAATCACCTTCAAAGGATTTTACTACAATACTAACTCTGAATTACACTTGTAATAATTTCCTCTGAAGATGATTGCTTTGCAATCGAAATATATATAAATAAAAGGTTTTTTCTGTTTTTATTTATTAAAAGTTTTATAATTAAAACTTATACCACAGTTACTCCAAGCTATTATTACTTTTACAAGGCTGATTTAGAATAAATAAACCATTGTCAGAGTGGACTCAACATTATTCGTACAAACTTTAAAGACATAATTTTCCAAACAAATATTTGAAAGAAAGTCACCTGTCTGCAGCTAGTTCAATGCTATAAAACCTTACGTAAAGTGTTAGTTGATTAAGTTTTGTGTTTTACGAAGCATGTATTAGAGCACACTTAACAAAGTAGTGCCTGCTACACATACAATGTGCAAAGCAAACGTGACACTTTAGTTGCATAACGATCCAGGGGTTACTTGTAAACATGTTTAGTAATTTGATTTTGTGTCAGATCACTTTATTTAACGAGATATTTATTCAACTATTCTTTAAGCTTAGCTTTTGAGGTTATGTTAATACAAATAAAATACGTACACAAAACTCAAAAATTAATCATTTATTAACAAGTTGTAAGTTAGAGCTTATAATAGCAACACTCACTGATGATGTCTTGGTCATTGAAACGCGTCTGAGTTAATAAATGATTAATTTGTGAGTTTTGTGTACGTCTTTTATTTGTATTGAGATATTTATTGTTTTACTTTTTTAATAGATTAATCATGATTATGTTTGATGGTAAGTAAAATGTACGTTTTCCACTGTATGTTTTGTGGCGAAAAGGAAATTAAACATACAATCCTTTGAAAAATTAAATACAGTGCGTAATATGCGATAATGGTAAAGTTATTAAACGTAGACGAAAAGGTAAAAATAAAACACAGTAAAAGCTCTAATATCCTTCACCCTCGGGTTCGGCATGTTGAAATTTTGAGATAATATAACCTAACCTATATACAGTACGTACTGTACATAGCGTAGGGTGATGTCGAACTGGGCCCACGGTTTATTAGGGTCGTAAAGACGACGGTTGAATTGGGCTCATGGACCAATTGTAAAAGATTAAAGTATAGTATTTTAAGGAATTTTATATTTCTTTAAGTTTTAGTAAAGTTTTATTGTGTTTATTTGGTTCCATTGTGTTTTGGTTTTTAATTCTATCGTAGATTAAAATAAAAACGAGTGTTTAATCACTTAACGAAACTAATATTGCCAGACTGACCAGGAGCCCAGTTCAACCCCGACCCTTTGAGGGTTGACGGTAATCCGCCTAGGGATGTTTTGACCGTGGGTCTAGTTCGACCGTGTCCTAACGTTAGGCCACCTATCTAGGAAAATTAAATGTACTGTTGTAATCTAACCTTCCTTGTTTGTTTGTATCCAATTACTGTATTTCCGTACGTATTGATAAAAGCACACGCTAGCGCACACAAATCTTATAAGAAAAAAATTGAATAAAGAAAAGAAAATTATTGGTAAAAAACTTTTTCCGTATTTTTATTTAATGTCTGTTGATGACTATTAATTTTTCATATAGGCTAATGACAGATCACACAAAATTTTGCCTTTTTTAAACACTCAACGTTTCGAATTTCTTTCCGAAACTCCTTTTCAAGAACTCAGTTTTAATTAAACAATTATACAACATAACTTACAATTTATAAAATACATAACATTATATAAAACATATTAAAAATCAACAAATTATAAAACTCTTAATAAATATCCATTTACAAGTCAACATTTTTTCTATCACAAATTGTTTTATTGTGATAGAAAACGTTTTGACTTGGAAATGGACATTTATTAAGAGTTTCATAATTTTCTGGTTTTTAATATATGTTTTATATAATGTTACGTATTTTATAAATCGTAAGGTATGTTATATAATTGTTTAATTAAAACTGAGCTCTTGAAAAGGAATTTCGGAAAGAAATTCGAAACGTTGAGTGTTTAAAAAAGCAAAATAAACTGTGAGCTGTCATTAGCCTATATAAAAAAACTTGTTCCGTTCATACAAAGTTATAATAAAACTTTCACCACTACATTTAATTATACAAAGACTATTGATTTTATAATGTTTTAATGATTTTTAAAATAATCATGGACGTATGACTGCCTGATACACGATGACAGTTTTACAACTAAAACTGTATTTCCCACGAGTCACATCTTGTAACAACAAAGAAGGTTACTGTACTGATTTGTATTTAAAATGTGCCGGTTAATAGAACGTTCCGGATGATAGAATGCCGTATAAAAGAGCTTATACTGTACAACGAAGGAAGTAGAGAAAGGTTGTAAAAAGGAGAAAAGAGTATAATGTAAACATATTTTTCCTTTTAAAAGTATATTGGGTGTTGTTATATAACGTAAGCTAGCACTAAGAAAGGATTTTGTTAAACTTTTATTTTAACGAGGAGAAATCGTCAAATTTCTAAACTTTTTTGGTTTTCGTTAAAGTAAATTATTATTCCGATTACTTTTTACTTTAGTCAGTTATATGTACAGTGCATGAGGTTTAACCGTGTCTCTGATCTTGAGATCGCTAGGGTGGACTAGGCTGCAGTGCGGGGACAAAACCCAACACTTCAGAAAACATTAGCGTCATGTTTAAAGTGTAAACAGCTCTAATTAACTAAACGATAATACTCTAATAGTTTGATGTAGACTTGATCTTTAAATGTGTTGCCTTGCTTCTGCAAAGAAAGAGACGCGATTACGAAAGAGACGATATATGTATTGTATAATGTTTTCAGTTAGACTAGTAGTCAAATGCTACAGCAGAACGAGGGACACCGTTAAACCTCACGCAAGTAAATAAATAAATCTTTTTAATAATTATGTATGAAAACGTGAACGGAGGTTTATTGATGTACATACCCCAATAGCGCATAATTTGTTTATTTTATGTTTTCCAAAAAATAACAACTAATTTTTTTACAACCAAATCCACCCTAACCAGATATTTTGTATCTATATTCTAATGTACCAATAAATTATTGTATTAAAATACAATAAAATCTATTTGTATTGTGTTTTTCAGCGACCTTGTTTTATTCCGTTCCGAAAACGACTCTAAAGTGTTGCTCTTGAATTTACAGGAACGTAAAACTACTTGTTAGGGGAAGGCATAAGGCAGTACAATACTGCTGTAATAGAAGTGTTAGCAGTATTTGCGAAGATATTAACATTGGCCCTTCGTTCTAAAATAGTTGTGCACCCCTGGTATAGATATATAGTAACATTGGTATAACATAGTGGGTCTAATTCTAAATGTTTATTTCATACAGCGCTATGTAAAGTGAGGTTATCTTTCTAAGACAATTTATTTAAGTTTCAATCAGTATTCACAAACCCGACACTTAAAATCTTGTTTGGGAAACATCTAGAGAAGGAAACATCTAGGTTGGCTTGCATTTGGTCTAACTAAGCAATGAGGAATTAAAATGTAGCATATGCTGATCTGTGTGGAGAATTAGAGCCAAGAGAGAAGGAAGGGCTGACATGTTCGCGTGGCTGTCCATTCTGCAGGACATGTTCCGGGAAAGTGTAGCAATTTGTAAATAGAAACACGCCAAGTCTCGGGCTAGGAGATGCGCTCGGCTGGATTCTCTCTGACCCCGACACTTCAATGTTAAGTAGAGCCGTTCAATACGTTCTCACACACCAAAATAGAAAAAGAACAATTTCTAGCAAACGGCATGAAATTTTCATTTCTTATTAATGCCTAAACTTTAGCTGATAAGTCCTTTAATTTCTGTGTAGGTAAAACAATGGTTTAAGGTCGTTTCAAACAAGATTAAGATCTAGGCTGGTCATTTCTCCACTCGAACAATATAAAACTTATAAATACTTACGCATATTTAGGCTCGGACACCCGACTCCTTCGACATGTTTGATTTCAAATAAATTAGCGTCTCTACATATACTGTGTGCACAATAGAACACTTAAAATACTTTCTGGCAGTAGTAATGTTTTAATACCTAATGTACATGTTGCAAACATCGTCAGAAGCTAGAACGTGTTATGAGATATTTATTATAAATTCACTACAATTCTCTCCAAACGACGACTGTATGTCTAGCATTGAATTTATGTCGACTATTCTATTGTTAAACATTTTTTATCCACTTTACTTTACTTTAGCCAATGCCCGCACTTGGCTGTTGAACCATTCGGCGTCGAGCCTCCCAATAACTACCGAATCTGGACAGCTGGTCGTCCAGCTCAGGACAGGTTGAAATGTGGTCCTTATTCATGACCTCATCGAGACAGAGCGAGCACGTATCGGATTCTGCAAGACCAAGACGGTAGAGGTGGGCCTGGAGATACTCGTGTCCAGTCTGGAGTCGAAAGTCTGCTATATCAGTTGTCCTATCGCTTGTGGGCACCAGAGGACCGCGACTGGTAAGTGGTGCCCACTGTTTCCCCCTACTGGCTTCCTCGTGTCCTTGTTTCATGGAGCGTTTCAGGGTTGTATCGATAAAGTGTTTGGCAGAGGTGAGGCTGGCTTCTGCGTATGGTTGTTGCATCTGCGTTCCATTTTTTGCAAGGTCGTCTGCTCTTTCGTTACCTGTGATGCCGACGTGACGTGGGATCCACTGAAGGCTAATTGACCATTCATTTTGCAAAAGATGTGAGATTGCTTCTCGGTAGTGGAATATGTTAGAGCAGTCTGTTGAATAGTAGTCGGCTATTGCAATTATGGTAGCTTGGGAGTCTATAAAGAAAAGAGCTCGTTGGTGGTTCGTTGCTGGGTGAAGAGCAGCAAGCGTCTTTTATCCATGATCTTACAAAGTTTCGTTGGATGAAACATGTTTTCAGACCTTGAGTATCATTATCTTAATGGATGAGGATTTTGAATTTGTATAAAACAAAACCGTCGTCTTGTGTGGCCAGGGCCGCTTGTTTGAAATAGATTAACTCTATACTGCCCCATGGGAAGGTGGGGTACATACAAGTTGAATAGACTTGAGGGAAAAAATAATTAAGGAAAGTTTGAGTAAAGATAGGACCAAAGTAGGGATAAATAGGATTAGGGGAGCTGTCATCTCGGGTGGGCAGGGCCGCTTATTTGAAATAGATCAACTCTATACTGCCCAATGGGGGAGGGGGTGAATACAAGTTGAATAGACTTGAGGGAAAGGATAATTAAGGAAAGTTTGAGTAAAGATAGGATTGAAGTAGGGATAAATAGGATTAGGGAAGCTGTCGGCTTGCCTCTACAGAAATCTACTCGCTAGTTTGTAAGTGAGAAGGTCAGTAGATGTTATGTATGTACTTTGGGGGTGTTGTGGGTTGGGTGGTTGTACATTGAATTATGCCAAACCCTTCATAACCTGCAACCGCTTCCTCCTAATCTGTTTTTTACCCTAATTATAACGTCTTCCCTGTTTCCCGCAGTAATATTAAACATTACTGGTTCCAGAAAGTCTTTTAAAGATAGTTTTCAATTTAATGCCTGACATAAATCGTAAGAATGACAAATGTTTCCAATATCCATAAATACGTTTAAATTGTCGTTTCCGATGATCCGTTGAGGACAAAGTTTCCGGCGCGCAGGTCTCGCTCCGCTCCCTTGGTCTCAGAGCTCAACCATGAAATCATTTCCAGTTGTCTCTTAACACTAGAACAACTCGAAAGATATACTTACTGTGTCCCATTCACAATGGCAAAAGCAATATTCAGTGGCTAGTAAAAAATTCAAAATAAAAAATATTAAAGCATATGACTAGCCTTAAAGATTTTAGCGTAAAATGTACGTCAATTTTCAAAACAGCAAAAAGTGTAGGTCTACCTTGAAATCTTGAACACACTGGTTAAAAGGAGCCAGTTTTTCAAATTCTTTAACAATGTGTTTTTAAAACTATTCTGATCATTAACGCATTGACTTTTATTTTTCTCTTTATTACGCGCTAAGTAATTTCCAGGCTTGGTGCGAAGTTGCAGTATAGCGTTATATATGTTTATGGTACATCCAGGGTTGCGATGAGTGGTCGGGGTTAAACTCACCCCTTGAAGGATTATAAGAATTTCATAGCATTTCATTCGTCTCTTTTTTACACTTCTTTTCTAAAAGCCTATAAAAATACATATTTTCCAAAATATTCGCATACAAGAAATTTTTGTATTACTTAGATTCCGATAATATTCATCTTTTAACTTCCTGTTCTCCTAATAAATCTCAGATACTTTTTTGCTTGGATTTTTTCATCATTGCTACTTACTTGTTACTGTTATTAAATATTCCTATCATTGCTATTTAATTCACTTCCTTATATTTAGTTAGGATATGTGAAAATTGGACCGATTCCGTCCTCTGAGACAGTCAGAACTTATGTCAAACCACAGCGAGGTAATTAAAAGCTAAAGAATATGTTACAGTTGGAACAGTTCCGTCCTATGGAAAGGTCAGGGCTCATCGTGACCCTCATTGTGGAATTAAAAGCTACAGAATATGCTACAGTTCAGTTATATGAGACAGTCACGGCTCATCGTGAATCTCAGTGAGGTTATTAAAAGCTACAAAATATGTACAGTTGGAACAATTCCGTCCTCTGAGAGTCTCAGCTCATCGTGAACCACATTGACATTATTAAAAGCTACAAAATATGTACAGTTGGAACAATTCCGTCCTCTGAGAGTCTTAGCTCATCGTGAACCACATTGACGTTATTAAAAGCTACAAAATATGTACAATTGGAACAGTACCGTCCTCTGAGAGTCTCAGCTCATCGTGAACCACATTGACGTTATTAAAAGCTACAAAATATGTACAGTTGGAACAATTCCGTCCTCTGAGAGTCTCAGCTCATCGTGAACCACATTGACGTTATTAAAAGCTACAAAATATGTACAGTTGGAACAATTCCGTCCTCTGAGAGTCTTAGCTCATCGTGAACCACATTGACGTTATTAAAAGCTACAAAATATGTACAATTGGAACAGTACCGTCCTCTGAGAGTCTCAGCTCATCGTGAACCACATTGACGTTATTAAAAGCTACAAAATATGTACAGTTGGAACAGTTCCGTCCTCTGAGAGTCTCAGCTCATCGTGAACCACATTGACGTTATTAAAAGCTACAAAATATGTACAGTTGGAACAATTCCGTCCTCTGAGAGTCTTAGTTCATCGTGAACCACATTGACGTTATTAAAAGCTACAAAATATGTACAATGGGAACAGTTCCGTCCTCTGAGAGTCTCAGCTCATCGTGAACCACATTGACGTTATTAAAAGCTACAAAATATGTACATTTGGAACAATTCCGTCCTCTGAGAGTCTCAGCTCATCGTGAACCACATTGACGTTATTAAAAGCTACAAAATATGTACAGTTGGAACAGTTCCGTCCTCTGAGAGTCTCAGCTCATCGTGAACCACATTGACGTTATTAAAAGCTACAAAATATGTACAATTGGAACAGTTCCGTCCTCTGAGAGTCTCAGCTCATCGTGAACCACATTGACGTTATTAAAAGGTACAAAATATGTACAGTTGGAACAATTCCGTCCTCTGAGAGTCTCAGCTCATCGTGAACCACATTAACGTTATTAAAAGCTACAAAATATGTACAGTTGGAACAATTCCGTCCACTGAGAGTCTCAGCTCATCGTGAACAACATTGACGTTATTAAAAGCTACAAAATATGTACAGTTGGAACAATTCCGTCCTCTGAGAGTCTCAGCTCATCGTGAACCACATTGACGTTATTAAAAGCTACAAAATATGTACAGTTGGAACAATTCCGTCCTCTGAGAGTCTCAACTCATCGTGAACCACATTGACGTTATTAAAAGCAACAAAATATGTACAGTTGGAACAATTCCGTCCTCTGAGAGTCTCAGCTCATCGTGAACCACATTGACGTTATTAATAGCTACAAAATATGTACAGTTGGAACAATTCCGTCCTCTGAGAGTCTCAGCTCATCGTGAACCACATTGACGTTATTAAAAGCTACAAAATATGTACAGTTGGAACAATTCCGTCCTCTGAGGATCTCAGCCCATCGTGAACCACATTGACGTTCTTAAAAGCTACAAAATATGTACAGTTGGAACAGTTCCGTCCTCTGAGAGTCTCAACTCATCGTGAACCACATTGACGTTATTAAAAGCTACAAAATATGTACAGTTGGAACAATTCCGTCCTCTGAGGATCTTAGCTCATCGTGAACCACATTGACGTTATTAAAAGCTACATAATATGTACAGTTGGAACAGTTCCGTCCTCTGAGAGTCTCAGCCCATCGTGAACCACATTGACGTTATTAATAGCTACAAAATATGTACATTTGGAACAATTCCGTCCTCTGAGAGTCTCAGCTCATCGTGAACCACATTGACGTTATTAAAAGCTACAAAATATGTACAGTTGGAACAGTTCCATCCTCTGACAGTCTCACCTCATCGTGAACCACATTGACGTTATTAAAAGCTACAAAATATGTACAATTGGAACATTTCCGTCCTCTGAGAGTCTCAGCTCATCGTGAACCACATTGACGTTATTAAAAGGTACAAAATATGTACAGTTGGAACAATTCCGTCCTCTGAGAGTCTCAGCTCATCGTGAACCACATTGACGTTATTAAAAGCTACAAAATATGTACAGTTGGAACAATTCCATCCACTGAGAGTCTCAACTCATCGTGAACCACATTGACGTTATTAAAAGCTACAAAATATGTACAGTTGGAACAGTTCCGTCCTCTGAGAGTCTCAGCTCATCGTGAACCACATTGACGTTATTAAAAGCTACAAAATATGTACAGTTGGAACAATTCCGTCCTCTGAGAGTCTCAACTCATCGTGAACCACATTGACGTTATTAAAAGCAACAAAATGTGTACAGTTGGAACAATTCCGTCCTCTGAGAGTCTCAACTCATCGTGAACCACATTGACGTTATTAATAGCTACAAAATATGTACAGTTGGAACAATTCCGTCCTCTGAGAGTCTCAGCTCATCGTGAACCACATTGACGTTATTAAAAGCTACAAAATATGTACAGTTGGAACAATTCCGTCCTCTGAGAGTCTCAGCTCATCGTGAACCACATTGACGTTATTAAAAGCTACAAAATATGTACAGTTGGAACAATTCCGTCCTCTGAGAGTCTCAGCTCATGGTGAACCACATTGACGTTATTAAAAGCTACAAAATATGTACAGTTGGAACAATTCCGTCCTCTGAGAGTCTCAGCTCATCGTGAACCACATTGACGTTATTAAAAGCTACAAAATATGTACAGTTGGAACAATTCCGTCCTCTGAGAGTCTCAGCTCATCGTGAACCACATTGACGTTATTAAAAGCTACAAAATATGTACAGTTGGAACAATTCCGTCCTCTGAGAGTCTCAGCTCATCGTGAACCACATTGACGTTATTAAAAGCTACAAAATATGTACAGTTGGAACAATTCCGTCCTCTGAGAGTCTCAGCTCATCGTGAACCACATTGACGTTATTAAAAGCTACAAAATATGTACAATTGGAACAATTCCGTCCTCTGAGAGTCTCAGCTCATCGTGAACCACATTGACGTTATTAAAAGCTACAAAATATGTACAGTTGGAACAATTCCGTCCTCTGAGAGTCTCAGCTCATCGTGAACCACATTGACGTTATTAAAAGCTACAAAATATGTACAGTTGGAACAATTCCGTCCTCTGAGAGTCTCAGCTCATCGTGAACCACATTAACGTTATTAAAAGCTACATAATATGTACAGTTGGAACAGTTCCGTCCTCTGAGAGTCTCAGCTCATCGTGAACCACATTGACGTTATTTCTCGCCAAAGTATTCTGCTAACGTCCAGAATAACGACTAACGTCACCTAGTCGAAATCTATACTGTGTATCTAAATTTGTTAACCTTATTAAAAATTGTTAATCAGGCTCTTGTGAATTTTCACTTCTCAGTTCACACTAACATTTTGCAGAAAATGCCTTTAGAAATGCTTCGACGAGTTTACATCACAGTCTGTTTAATTGTTATTCAGCGTCCGTATTTGTACACACGGTTGCTGATAGAATTACAGTCTTAATGGACATCAGAAAAGCTGTGTAAAACTGTTCTTTCACACGAAGTCGGGACTCGGTGACCTTGAGTCGAAAAGCCATTTCTTGTTGGGATAATTGCATTAGGCGAACACATTAATAGGGGTGGGGCACACCTTTGGATCATGCAAATGTTGGCTACGTATAATGCAATCTCTCGTAACATGTAAACGTGATTTCCAAGTAAATAGAGTGTCACTTCATAACGCAAGAAAACTGAAACTTGTCACAGTTGGCTTTTCATAAACTTTACACAATATTTTCCATAACCTTTTACAGTTATGTGAATTTGATATTTTTTGCATTATTTTTTCAAATTGACAGAACAGTATTCGGACAGTTACGATGAGATTTTTCATTCGTAGTTTGATGATTTTACCAGTAGAAGTGTTTTTTCAAGGCATCTGTATTCACGTAAGAAAAACACTAAATAATATTCGGTTGATGTATGAATACAAGTAAGGATTAGGGTGATTGATAAAAGCACTGCTATCGGACACGCTGCAGGATATTGCCTGCCATAAAAGGCCCACATATCTGTCTGTATCGCGGTAAGCTTTACCTAAACGTAATAATGATAAGGTACCTAGCGGTTAGGTTAGGTTCCAATGTAGGGCTGGAATCAATTGCGAATTTCTGATTAGGAGTTTTATTACCTATAGGTTATATTATTATTCCGTGTTTATAACTGATAAAACGTGGGTCATGCTTTACCATAGTTAATTCTCGTTTGATCGTACAAGGATTAAGCGTTCACGCTAACCAAGATGTCAAAGGCTGTAAGGATGTCATGGATCCTGGGATTATTATAAAGTTAGATAGGCAGTTATAATGTGAATGAATTGTGGGATAAAATCTCAGTATGGCAGTAATGATAATTGCACCCGTCTTCCCATAATCTTCGAGACCAGAGAAGAGGTTTAAACAGCAGTCGAAAAGGGTTTTCTTCAGGTAAGCGATCATGCCTAAGCGATGCAATAATTTGCCCCTATTTCCAGTACCAGGGATCATTATATCCGTCCTTAGTGCTTTCCTTACCTTTATTTCCTTATCCTTCTTTTTACAAGAGGATGTAATGTGCAGACATCTCTCCCCGATAGAACGTAAGTTCATTTTAGGTAGGACGCTGCATAGTTAATACATGTATAACCATATTCTTTACAAGGGTTTTTTGTCTTTACCTTCATCCTCTCTATGTTTACAATTCTTTCAATATATATATATATATATATATATATATATATATATATATATATATATATATATATTTTAAAACAACATAGGTTATTCAAATACAAGAATAACCTATGTTGTTTTAAACTATTAAACAAGAAAACATATTTTATATTTATATATATATATATATATATATATATATATATATATATAACTACATTGTTATTCATTGAAATTATCTGTTACATTAATGTAATTAATTTCATGCATTATTTGTAATAGCATAAATACAAACAATTTCCCCCTCACTATCTGAATAATTTTCATCTTTTTTCAACAGGCGCCAAGAAATTGTCCCTTCTGTCGGCACTACCATAAATTTACTACCAACATATGAAAAAAAATCAAAATTTCTAGAACAAACCATAACATCTTACATTAAACATAAAAATATACAAAGCACTGAAACAAGGAGTGGTCTAACGATTAGACGGCGACGGATATTTTAACGCCCAGTGTGTAAACGTAACATTATATTAGAGTGGCGAAGGTGAAAAAAAAAAACCGATCGGAAGAAAAACGCCAAGTGTGTCTCCGCCCTTACAGAAGCAATGTAAACGTCTAAGGCATCAAACATTTTCCGGTCTTATCTACTACTGTGAGATACTCGCAGCCAGAGTAATTGCAACTATTGTTCGGGACTTAAGAGTAGGGTATGCAGAAGCCCGAATCGAAAGAAGTTCCGTTATCGGATGCTACCTACAATGAGGCGCTTTTCCCACGCATTGTTGTGGGCCAAAGCGCAATTCGAACCGCTCCACAAACTTTCACCTTAGGTTTATTATGATAATTGAAGATTTGTTTTCAGAAACGGACCCAATTTTCTGACGTTAAATATTTGTAGAGTTATCGAACAATAGACAAATTGTCACGAGCTCACAGAATAAAGCAAACTGGTGACTCTCGTTGTAAGCAAACGCATTATAAGCATCTAAAAACGTGACTAGTAATGTGGGAGGCGAGTTACTTGAAGTGAGTATCGCAAAAGACGTTTAAAAAAAAATAAAATAAAAACACGTAAAATTTGATAACATAAAGCCATAAAGTAGTACTGCAAAAAACTATAATCCAGAAGGAGGAAAAATCGATAAAATGTATTGAAAGTAAAGTATTTGTCGTTAATGCTTGACAAGAACTTTGCCGTCCTGATTTTTTTCACATATTTTACATATATTAAAAAGTAAAATTTATTAAAAATTTTGTAATACAGGAATAGTGGTTAAAATTATAGTAAAATATATCTACAAAGTATTCGGTTGGAATGCATCAAAAACAATATTTGTTGATTCCATCTTCAACGTGAGCTTCTAGTTTTCACTAAACACTTGTAAATATTTACATCTTTGCCTATATTAGCACTTACTTATATTTGTTGAGGACGGCCGTTTCGGGAGATGTGTCCCATTGTCAACTCAGACCGTAACTCCAAGGACTGGGTTACAGTCTGAGTTGACAATGGGACACACCTCCCGAAACGGCCGTCCTCAACAAATATAAGTAAGTGCTACTATTGGGAAGTTTGTAAATATTTACAAGTGTTTAACAAAAACAATGGTTAAGTTTCACATGTAATCTAACCGATTGCCGAGTTGAACGAGTGGGCTCTATTTTTCTCTGTTTTGCAGCAACATACGTATGTCGATATATCTTTTCTAAGATACGTTAGTAAGCCAAATTTTGTTTTTATTGTAACAAAAAATATCCCATTTCTTAATATAATTATCTGTTTGTTTAAAAAAATTGATAAACATTCGACTAAATTTGTCTGCCTTTCTTTATATCAAAACACTAGTTTTGATAATGAAAGGGTGCGGTTTCAAGTGTTGATAATGAAAGGGTACGGTTTAAAGTTTTGATAATGAAAGAGACCGGTTTAAAGTTATGATAATGAAAGGGCATGGTCTAAATTTTGATAATGGAGGTAATCCGAAACGCGGCAACGAAGAATAATGAATTGATGTTAGGAAAGTACTCAAATGTAAAGCTGTCCTAAGTGAATACTTTAAATGTAGTATAATAAAGTAGGCTTCCCTCTTCTGACATTAAGTTTATACGTTCCGAGTGTGTTGATAAATTGAGGTTATGTTTGCATTATTTAAATTGTACCCACTAATTAAGGTTTGTATCGTTTAAAACGACTCTTTCCGTTAATTTTAAAAACGAGAAAATTGTAGTTAATGCAGTGTTCGCAAAACCAGATATGGGTTATCCATTTATCATCAATAAATGGATTTTGTTTGTCCGTGTAGAAATTACTTGCAGTTTTGTCCACAGGCCAGCGGCTACTAGTCCAGTCTCGAGCAAAGGAGGCCTTGGCTATTGAAACATTTGAAACCCGGCCGCTATTGAAATGTCATGCTTGGGGAACCGGGTTGAAAAGAAACCGTCGGGGGTACAATTCCCATCTGAAATACAATGAGCCTTCGCGTCCAAGATGGCGACGTGTAAACAACTTGTTGTGAGGCCGGTCTCAGTGTTAGATGCAACCTAATTTAGATAATTGATTAGTAATGCGTACAGTTACAGAACGTTGAAAAAATTCTCACAGATTGGAATTAAATCTTTTATTCTATATGGTATTGGTAAATTAATTTATAACTATTTTAGTTATATTTTATATTTATATTGCTTTAAAGAAGAAAGATGAGATGTCGGGAAAAGTGTTTTAAAGTTGTATCTGTACAAACACGCTTTCGTAGAATGTTATTATGTTGCTTCTCATATATACTAAAACTTAGCACATGTATTGTATAAGTAAAAATGTGACAGCTTCACCTTCAAAAAGAGTTGATCGTTAACCTTGCCCAGGCAAACAACATATACACACACAGTAAAAGGTCTTCGGGGGTAAAAGGCTAGGGGAATTTGGTGGTGAAACAAAAAAGTATATAATTTCTTAGTAGTCTTTTATCGGCTAAAAAATTGCTTTTGGGAGCTCATTTTTGTATTAAATTTCAGATATTTACATTTGTTAAGGGAATCAGTTCTCATAAGGGAATTCAAATGTTATAGTTTCAATAAAAAATATTTCAAAATACTTTTATTCTATTTTGGCAATGGTCACGTATTTGATAGATAAAACTTACGAGAGCGTCTAAATGGACAAGTTGTGACTTTAGCGATGGGAAAATAGCTGTACCTGACGATGAGGTTTTAAAATTCTGAATTTTTAAGTTCTGTCGTAGACTCTCGATATTTCTTTATAGAATTTTAGTTTTACGTTTGAATTCAAGTAGTTATTATTTCTGCAAGCATTTAACCTGATTTCCTAATTGAATGTTACTTTGTACAAGTACTTGAATCTAATGTGCATCGAGTACTCTTTAAAACTTGGAGTGTATGAAAAAATTAATTAATTAATCACTTTAACAATACTTGACGACTATCAGAACTTTAAATATTGTAAATATGTTAAAGCTTACTGAGACAGAACGTTTTCGATCGCAATGTGGCAACTTCATCAGTGTCTTCTGCTTGGAGATGTTGGGTCAAGCGGTGACGGTTATCGATAGTATCAAAGAGTACGCTTGATGTGTATTGGGTTCGTTCCTTTAATATGTTTGTACTTTGTGTTTTTGTGTGTCTGTAAATTTCATATTGTTCTAGTGTGTTGAGTGAGGTCCTGTTTCGTTCTCATACCTATCTTAACACTTTCCTCCATATTATTCTTAAATTTTCTCTCGCATGTTAATGTTAAACTTTCCTCATGTATTACTGGTAAATCCTCTGTCACATTAATCCTATAATGTAAACCCTCTCTTAGATGTTATAGTCAACCCCCCCCCATATTATGTTAAATCCCTCCTTCAATACTAATATACTAAACTTTCCTCATGTATTACTGGTGAATCCTCTGTCACATTAATCCTATAATGTAAACCCTCTCTTAGATGTTATAGTCAACCCCCCCCCATATTATGTTAAATCCCTCCTTCAATACTAATATACTAAACTTTCCTCATGTATTACTGGTGAATCCTCTCTCACACTAATCCTATAATGTAAACCCTCTCTTAGATGTTATAGTCAACCCCCCCCCATATTATGTTAAATCCCTCCTTCAATACTAATATACTAAACTTTCCTCATGTATTACTGGTGAATCCTCTCTCACACTAATCCTATAATGTAAACCCTCTCTTAGATGTTATAGTCAACCCCCCCCCCATATTATGTTAAATCCCTCCTTCAATACTAATATACTAAACTTTCCTCATGTATTACTGGTGAATCCTCTCTCACACTAATCCTATAATGTAAACCCTCTCTTAGATGTTATAGTCAACCCCCCCCCATATTATGTTAAATCCCTCCTTCAATACTAATATACTAAACTTTCCTCATGTATTACTGGTGAATCCTCTCTCACACTAATCCTATAATGTAAACCCTCTCTTAGATGTTATAGTCAACCCCCCCCCATATTATGTTAAATCCCTCCTTCAATACTAATATACTAAACTTTCCTCATGTATTACTGGTGAATCCTCTCTCACACTAATCCTATAATGTAAACCCTCTCTTAGATGTTATAGTCAACCCCCCCCCATATTATGTTAAATCCCTCCTTCAATACTAATATACTAAACTTTCCTCATGTATTACTGGTGAATCCTCTCTCACACTAATCCTATAATGTAAACCCTCTCTTAGATGTTATAGTCAACCCCCCCCCCATATTATGTTAAATCCCTCCTTCAATACTAATATACTAAACTTTCCTCATGTATTACTGGTGAATCCTCTCTCACACTAATCCTATAATGTAAACCCTCTCTTAGATGTTATAGTCAACCCCCCCCCCATATTATGTTAAATCCCTCCTTCAATACTAATATACTAAACTTTCCTCATGTATTACTGGTGAATCCTCTCTCACACTAATCCTATAATGTAAACCCTCTCTTAGATGTTATAGTCAACCCCCCCCCCATATTATGTTAAATCCCTCCTTCAATACTAATATACTAAACTTTCCTCATGTATTACTGGTGAATCCTCTCTCACACTAATCCTATAATGTAAACCCTCTCTTAGATGTTATAGTCAACCCCCCCCCATATTATGTTAAATCCCTCCTTCAATACTAATATACTAAACTTTCCTCATGTATTACTGGTGAATCCTCTCTCACACTAATCCTATAATGTAAACCCTCTCTTAGATGTTATAGTCAACCCCCCCCCCCCATATTATGTTAAATCCCTCCTTCAATACTAATATACTAAACTTTCCTCATGTATTACTGGTGAATCCTCTCTCACACTAATCCTATAATGTAAACCCTCTCTTAGATGTTATAGTCAACCCCCCCCCATATTATGTTAAATCCCTCCTTCAATACTAATATACTAAACTTTCCTCATGTATTACTGGTGAATCCTCTCTCACACTAATCCTATAATGTAAACCCTCTCTTAGATGTTATAGTCAACCCCCCCCCATATTATGTTAAATCCCTCCTTCAATACTAATATACTAAACTTTCCTCATGTATTACTGGTGAATCCTCTCTCACACTAATCCTATAATGTAAACCCTCTCTTAGATGTTATAGTCAACCCCCCCCCATATTATGTTAAATCCCTCCTTCAATACTAATATACTAAACTTTCCTCATGTATTACTGGTGAATCCTCTCTCACACTAATCCTATAATGTAAACCCTCTCTTAGATGTTATAGTCAACCCCCCCCCATATTATGTTAAATCCCTCCTTCAATACTAATATACTAAACTTTCCTCATGTATTACTGGTGAATCCTCTCTCACACTAATCCTATAATGTAAACCCTCTCTTAGATGTTATAGTCAACCCCCCCCCATATTATGTTAAATCCCTCCTTCAATACTAATATACTAAACTTTCCTCATGTATTACTGGTGAATCCTCTCTCACACTAATCCTATAATGTAAACCCTCTCTTAGATGTTATAGTCAACCCCCCCCCATATTATGTTAAATCCCTCCTTCAATACTAATATACTAAACTTTCCTCATGTATTACTGGTGAATCCTCTCTCACACTAATCCTATAATGTAAACCCTCTCTTAGATGTTATAGTCAACCCCCCCCCCATATTATGTTAAATCCCTCCTTCAATACTAATATACTAAACTTTCCTCATGTATTACTGGTGAATCCTCTCTCACACTAATCCTATAATGTAAACCCTCTCTTAGATGTTATAGTCAACCCCCCCCATATTATGTTAAATCCCTCCTTCAATACTAATATACTAAACTTTCCTCATGTATTACTGGTGAATCCTCTCTCACACTAATCCTATAATGTAAACCCTCTCTTAGATGTTATAGTCAACCCCCCCCATATTATGTTAAATCCCTCCTTCAATACTAATATACTAAACTTTCCTCATGTATTACTGGTGAATCCTCTCTCACACTAATCCTATAATGTAAACCCTCTCTTAGATGTTATAGTCAACCCCCCCCATATTATGTTAAATCCCTCCTTCAATACTAATATAGTAAACTTTCCTCATGTATTACTGGTGAATCCTCTCTCACACTAATCCTATAATGTAAACCCTCTCTTAGATGTTATAGTCAACCCCCCCCCCCATATTATGTTAAATCCCTCCTTCAATACTAATATAGTAAACTTTCCTCATGTATTACTGGTGAATCCTCTCTCACACTAATCCTATAATGTAAACCCTCTCTTAGATGTTATAGTCAACCCCCCCCCATATTACGTTAAATCCCTCCTTCAATACTAATATACTAAACTTTCCTCATGTATTACTGGTGAATCCTCTGTCACATTAATCCTATAATGTAAACCCTCTCTTAGATGTTATAGTCAACCCCCCCCCCATATTATGTTAAATCCCTCCTTCAATACTAATATACTAAACTTTCCTCATGTATTACTGGTGAATCCTCTCTCACACTAATCCTATAATGTAAACCCTCTCTTAGATGTTATAGTCAACCCCCCCCCCATATTATGTTAAATCCCTCCTTCAATACTAATATACTAAACTTTCCTCATGTATTACTGGTGAATCCTCTCTCACACTAATCCTATAATGTAAACCCTCTCTTAGATGTTATAGTCAACCCCCCCCCATATTATGTTAAATCCCTCCTTCAATACTAATATAGTAAACTTTCCTCATGTATTACTGGTGAATCCTCTCTCACACTAATCCTATAATGTAAACCCTCTCTTAGATGTTATAGTCAACCCCCCCCCATATTATGTTAAATCCCTCCTTCAATACTAATATACTAAACTTTCCTCATGTATTACTGGTGAATCCTCTCTCACACTAATCCTATAATGTAAACCCTCTCTTAGATGTTATAGTCAACCCCCCCCCCCATATCATGTTAAATCCCTCCTTCAATACTAATATACTAAACTTTCCTCATGTATTACTGGTGAATCCTCTCTCACACTAATCCTATAATGTAAACCCTCTCTTAGATGTTATAGTCAACCCCCCCCCCATATTATGTTAAATCCCTCCTTCAATACTAATATACTAAAAATCCCCTCTCACATTATGTTAAACCTTTCCTTTCACACCTTTCCCTGCCTTTCCATGTTAACCTTAAACCCCCTCTCACAAAAATAATAAACTTTCCCTTCCTCAATAATGCTAAACCTTCCTTCTCATACTGATATTAAATTCTCCCCTCTCCGAAAAAAAATGTTAAACTCTCTCTCACATAATTATGTTACACCCTATCTGCATATTAATTCTTGAATTTTGTAGTCCAATATGTTCGGTGAATCTTATTAATCACTTAAACAATAGTTTATGACTATCCGAACTTTAAATCTAGTAAATTTGTTAAAACTTACTGAGACAGAACGTTTTCGATCGCTATGTGCCGATCTTCATCAGTGTCTTCTGCTTGGAGATGTTGGGTCAAGCGGTGACGGTTTTAAAGGTAGGTTTTCAATAACACCAAAGAGTATGTGTGATTTGTATTGGGTTTCTTTGTTTAATATGTTTGTACTTTGTGTTTTTGTGTGTCTGTAAATTTCATATTGTTCTAGTGTGTTGAGATGTGGTTCTATTTTGTTGATGTGTAAGATTTCTAAGTTATGGCAAATGTGTTTGCATTTGTGTCCTGTTTCTTTTATGTGATTGTAAAATGCTGAGTTGGTGTTCTGTTTGTGTTCCTCGACTCTTAAATTAATTAAACTAAAATAAATCTAATTAAGAATAAGTGTAATTCATTTATTTTGACAAGTGTTAATTTTAAGCGATAGAGGGACATAATAGTTGAATTTTTGTAACGAATTTCATATTAATTTTAAATTGTCATGAACAATCCAAATATTATAATTTCATGACAGTTTTCCTACAAAACTGTCAGCAAACTGAGTTGTTAATAAATACGCGCATACAGTGTAAAAGACTGCGATGTAGAAACGTCTTTTGGAGATGGTTGTAAAACAAATTTCCCAAGAGTGTCTAAATGGCTTATATCATGGGCAGAATCGCAGCAACAGAAGATGATGCTCTTACTGAATTTCAAAGCCTAAAGTTTGAAACAAATCTCGGGGACACAATATTTCCTTATAGAGTGAAAATTTTAAGTTTATTTTTAACACTTTAAATCCCAGTTATTCTTGAAAGCGTTTGAAACACGGTTTCTCAAAATATCATCCTGTAATTTTAGGTAATTACATCCTGTAATGACCCCTTACGTTTATTATTTATTGAATGCTCTTAAATTTTGAATGCATTTAAATTAAGAAATATCGATCACTTCGCTATATTGTGTATAATTTTAAGCACTAGAGTGGAATTTAATTTTCAAAATTTAATTTCTCTGAAATAGAATAGCTCCCAGCTCTACAGGAATATCCCTTTCCCAGAAATTATTTCTGGTTGCGCTAGAGTTTCATACGTTTACTATTTTCCACGCTGCTGGATAAGAAATTATTTTCACTTAACATAATTAACCATTAGAAAGCACAGTGTGGTGATGCATTGCCCCAGGGGTTTTTGTTTTTGCAGTTGCACCACTAAGAATACCACCCATCTTGTTACTGCTGGTTTTTCATTTTTGAAATGTTTTGACTAACGAGTGTCACATTTCCCCTTTTAACCGACTTTAAAAAAGGAAAGGAGGTTCTGTATTCGATCCGTATGTTTTTTCTGTTTGTTCCGCCATAACCATAAGTGTTTAACTATTTTCAATTTGAAAAATAAAGTTGGGAAGGAAAATCATAAGGATTATGAATGATAAAATAATTAATAAGCAAAATAAACTAACACAACCGACTTCAAAAAAGAGGAGTTCTGTATTCGATCCGTATTTTGTGTTTGTTCCACCATAACCTTGGAAGTGTTTAACCGATCAAAGTGATTTTGCTTGTAAATGAAAGAGGAAACCTTCCCGGTGGTCCCATTTTAGTTACATCCCAATCCGTCTGATTTGGAGCAATAATACGCTGTTTTAAATTTGAAAAAAAAAAGTTAAAAGGAAAATCATTTTTTTAATAAGGATTATGAATGATAACATAATTAATAAGCCAAATAAACTATCACAACCGACTTTAAAAAAAGGTTCTTTATTTGAATCGTATGTTTTTTCTGTATGTTTCACTATATGTATGTATTTATGTATATATCTGTATGTATTTAACTATGTTTCACGATAGCTGTGGAAGTATTTAACCGATCAAAGTGGCTTTTTCTTGCAAATGAAAGAGTAAACCTTCCCTGTACTCCCATTTTAGATACATCCCAATCCGTCTGATTTGTAAACAATAATACGCTATTTTATTATTATTTTTTTTTAAATTTGGATTCGAAAGTTATTGTTGTAATAATCCGTACATATAAGCATTGCGGTGACGGGTAACCCCAGGTATCCACTAGTAATTGTTATTATTTTCTTTACGTGTTTTTTAATCGATTACAAATTTTAGTAAATATAGAATGGCTTTTCAAGTAGGCCTAAGTGTGCAGACTATATTGACAATGTTAATTTAATCAATTTAAATTTTAAAAAAAACTATCTCTATTTACACAATATTTCATGAAACCAATCATATTAATTCCCAGAACGGGTCTTAATATTAATTTTGATAATTAGTTCGTTCCATACCTTTGGCTGACATCATGATCTATATCCTTACAATTGTAAGGGCTCTTCAAAAAATAAATCTAAAAATCCATCTTCATTTCAACCAAGCAGGAAAAAGGAAGTTTCATCATTTCAGTTCGGTGTTGATCAACAGAAAACATGTCTCCTTTTCACCCCAAAAAGGTTGTCAGTGATTCCGGTATCCACAATTTACCAAAACGGCGATGTAGGTAATAATATGAAAAAATCCAAAATAATACTTTCGAAAAATACTTCCTAACAGAACTTAAAAAGAGATCTACACGCTTTTTACAAGGATGACATATGACAATGACGATAGATGATTCAGAATTACTCTACAACAAGGAAAACTTGGGAAAAGGCATTCCGTTATTTTTACTGTAGGTTTAATCAAGCTGCAATAATTATTTTCAAGATTTCTATTAAGACATATAACATTGAAATACGATCTTTTCTAAAAGAATTGGATTTGGAACTTGCAAGCCTTATAAGTTAGTAAGACTGTAAAAAACCTATTGTAAGCTATCTAGTCTCTGCAATTATACAGAGAAAGCTGAAATCGGCTCTTCTCTACACGAACAAAAACAAATTTGAAATGCCATTGGTCCACTAATAACAAAAAGACAAAAAATAGCTGCATCAGTTTTAATAAACTTATGTGTTTATACAATAGGTTCTTCCCAGGTCAAACAGGGGGAAGCTTCACCACACGAAACAAAGAACAGATAAGAGACATACATACCAAATCATATTTCGCAGAACGTATGCATAACACGCTACACACATACACCAACTAAAACTTCAACATTTCATGAAAAAAAGCAATAAACTAAACATAAGACAACGCTTCCAAATATACAAACACCAAAAAACTTAGCTCAGATTCTAAACGATAAAACACTCTCCCAAACAAACACTATAACAATTATTTAGTAACAACCTCTCTATGCGTACAACACATCACAAAACATCTCACACTCCCAATAACACATTACACCTGAGCAACCGTCTTGTCCGTGACCCACAGCATTGAACAAGTACTGATCTAGTACGGAACGTGTTTGGTGAAAAATATCAGTAAGTAGTGATTTTTTGCCAAGTGATATCAATATGTATATTAAAAAAAAGTTTTCAAGTTGTACAGTGCAAAAACTGCAAACGCTATGCGTTCCGAATGTTTGAAAAAGGCCTGTTATATCTGTTCATGATATATCAATCGTCTTGTCAATAAATAATATTTGATGTTTCTGAACAAATCGTGTATCTTATTTAGTGTAGCCAGTCTGTATAATACAGCAGGATCGGATCTAGAAAAATATTTTGGGGAGGGCTGGTGTGAGGGGAGGAAAAGGGTTCCCTCGTCCGGAAAATATTTAGGGGAGGGCTGGTGTGAGGGGAGGAAAAGGGTTCCCTCAGAACGGAAAATATTTATGGGAGGTCTGGTGTGAGGGGAGGAAAAGTGTTCCTCCCGAAAGGAAAATATTTTGGGGAGGGCTGGTGTGAGGGGAGGAAAAGTGTTCCTCCCGAACTGAAAATATTTTGGGGAGGGCTGGTGTGAGGGGAGGAAAAGTGTTCCTCCCGAACGGAAAATATTTTGGGGAGGGCTGGTGTGAGGGGAGGAAAAGTGTCCTTCCCGAACGGAAAATATTTTGGGGAGGGCTGGTGTGAGGGGAGGAAAAGTGTTCCTCCCGAACGGAAAATATTTTGGGGAGGGCTGGTGTGAGGGGAGGAAAAGTGTTCCTCCCGAACGGAAAATATTTTGGGGAGGGCTGGTGTGAGGGGAGGAAAAGTGTTCCTCCCGAACGGAAAACATTTTGGGGACGGCTGGTGTGAGGGGAGGAAAGGGTTCCTTCCGAACGGAAAATATTTAGGAGATATGGTAGATACAGTGTAAACTCTAAATGTCTTCTATCCAAGGGAAATAGTTATAGGCCTGCTACATAATATTAAACACGAATTATTTAGCCCCATTAAACATATATTTACAATGTAAACAAACTATTTATTACATTGTGGGTGGCGCTATTTATTAATGATTACTGCATGGGATTATAGTGAAAAATATGGGTTTGTAAACATATTCTACTGATTATTAAATAGATTTAAATCGGGGACGAACGCAGTTATCGGAAATGTCATTTTAGTTTACATTACAGTGTTATTTTATAGTTTAAACATTTTCAATTTTCCATATTTTGGGAGGGGCTTGAGAGCCAAAGCTAAATCCGCCACTGTAATACAGATATATGTTTGGGCAACTGGTAACCCGGTATGCATTAAAAACGTGTAATAAAAAGGTAGGTTTGTGCAGGACAAATTATCATTGCAAAGTACTTCTAGATTTCAAACAGGAATACAAGCATTGTAAAGCGAACAAACCTTACTCAAGTAGTGTAATTCAATTCCCTTTACAGAAATAACACACTCCACATGACTGGGCTCGTAGATAGCGCTGCGAGCAAGGGTCGCTCTACAGCTGTTGTTTCCGGGGCCAAAGAGGTCAAGGCTGAAACCCTGCACTTTCTCGGGCATCCAAGTACATCCAGTAGGCGGACTGTTTTTAAACGATTAGAAACTTGTTTGTCGAGTCCTGGACTGTAATGATGTAAAATATGAAACAGTTTAATCCATAAATTAAACAGAACAGTCCTTGTGGGGGAGTCACGGATTCGCTCATTCAGTAATGCCATTTACTACATACAAGATAACATATATTTTTAAATGTAGTAATAGGTTATTTGGTATAACCTTTCCACTGTGTGTGTACAAAAGTGTTATACTGATTACAGAATAGTGTTTTATTTTCAAAACTGTGTGGCCTATAGTTAATTTTAAAAACATTTACACTTTTAGGAGCAAATTTGGTCTTCATTATATATTTTAAAAGTTACCCCTATTTTGTTGGTGTTTCATAGATAGGAACCCATGTCGTGTGGATATTTCGAATATATGAAAAATTAAACTATATCATACAAAATAGTTTACATTATTAAATAAAATCCTCATTGTGTTATAAAACCAGTGGCCATGGTCCAAAATTAAAATGTGGACTCAAAAATATTAAAAAAGTCATCTGTGTGCGTCTTTGTGTGTGTGTGTGTGTGTGTGTGTGTGTGTGTGTGTGTGAGTGTGTTGTGTGTGTGAGTATTTGTGTGTGAGTATGTGTGTGTGTGTGTTTGTGTATTTTATATGTTTGTAAAGCCAAACATG
>JBAIZL010000005.1:223071101-223161101 GCA_036971475.1 Prosapia bicincta
GTGAACATTATTAAGATGTGTCGAAATAATTGAATCGGATTTCTAGAAACAGACCAGATGCCATAAATGGTCTCGCACATGCGCAGTCAGAGACGTCTCGATTTATTTACCAATTAACTCTGGCAGGAGCGCTTCAAATCGGCCATTTAAATCTCGGTTTTTTTCGTTTGCTATTGAGAAATGTAAGACGTAAGTTGACTTAAAAGACGTTTATGCCGAAGCAAAAAAGCGGAGAAGCGTTTTTACAAGTCTTATAACGAGTCTGTACGTTTTAAATAGAGTTTGTATTAACGTATTAGGATTTATAAGAATGATTACAATAATAGTGGGTTAACATGACCAAACGCTTTGAATAATCGAAGGGAATTTCGTTTATATGTCAACAGTTTGCCAAACCCGACAATAATAGTGGGTTAACATGACCAAACGCTTTGAATAATCGAAGGGAATTTCGTTTATATGTCAACAGTTTGCCAAACCCGACTGTCTGTTTCGGCGTTATTTTTTATCCGATATTATCTGTCGATTTGGCCTTACTCAGACGAATTTTTACATCCCATGAAAAACTTCTTCAGTTACTTATGAGATATTGTTAGTTTTGGTTCATGTTAAATTAACAATAAAGTTGTCAGTCTCTTGAAGAAGTCCAGATCTGGAGAAACGTTCATTGTCAGCTGAATGTAACCCGAGCGCCGATTGGATAAGCCTCAGCAGGAGCAGTGTTCCTTCTTGGCTGACTCAGCCGCAGGAACACATTGAGAGAGGGACCCCAGATCTTGAGGAACGTTCATTGTCGGCAGATTGTAACCTGAGCGCCAAATGGATAGCCTCAGCAGGAGTATTGTTCCTTTTTGGCTGACTCAACCGCAGGAACACATTGAGAAAAGGACCCTAGATCTGGAGGAACGTTCATTGACGGCTGATTGTATCATGAACGCCGATTAGATAAGCCTCAGCAGGAGCAGTGTTCCTTCTTAGCTGACTCAGCCGCAGGAACACATTTAGAGAGGAACGCCAGATCTGGAGGAACGTTCATTGACGGCTGATTGTATCATGAACGCCGATTGGATACCCTCAGCAGAAGTATTGTTCCTTCTTGGCTGACTCAACCGCAGGAACACATTGAGAGATGGACCCCAGATCTGGAAGAGTGTTCAATGTCGGCTGATTGTAACCTGAGAGCCGATTGGATAGGCCTCACTAGGAGTATTGTTCCTTCTTGGCTCTTAACACCACAGGAACAGGTACAAACAGAAATAGTTCCAAGTATAATAACTGCCTTTTTTGGTTAACCCGAGAAAATATCGAAGTGAAATTGACTTTTTTGTATGAGTTATAATACCCGAGTCGTTTCTAATAATGTGGCCGCACCAAGATGCAATTCTATAACTAGAGAGCTGGAGAAACGAGAATACATCAGTAGAAAAAGTAGAAAATATTCGTGACGACAGTAATCAATGAGGTGTGAAATAGAAGATGATATTATCTATTTTATTTTTGTTGTGTTGCATAAAAGAATATGTTAGTGTTTAATTTTAATGATCAAGTTCTGATCAAAAATTGGAAAAATGAGAAATAGATAAATAATATTAGAAAAAGTTTTAAATCCAAAAAAGCTATCCCGAAACCTTTTCAGTGAGGCATGGATAGTGATGATTTAACCAACTGACTTACAATTACATGCTGATTCAAATTCGGAGACTTGATGCAATCTCCGGTAACGTAGTCCGACCCTTCTCGAGGAAGCTATAAGAAACGTGTAATCAGATGGGATTCGTGTGAACCGGCCAAGCCATTAGAACGGTGCCTAGGCCCAATATCAGATCTGAATTAGTAAGTTCCAACTGTTACATTTGGCCTTGTAAACCGCTCTTCGAATCTGTGGTTATCGTGGTTTCATTTAAAAATAGAAACGTATTTCTTTTAATGTAGCAAAAATCCATACTAGACTCTCGATATTATATCAAGATAATAACAAGAAGATTATTTCACTCACTTTTAATACTTCATACGTACAATTATTTCGAGGTATTAGTTGATACTATGATGTGGTTTAAATGCAGGCTCTCACACCCTTCCTCTCTTTCTTCCCATCTCCGCCTCCCTTCTCTCAATCCCTTTACTTCTCTCATGCTCTCCCTATTTCTGTCCCCTCTTTTTACCACTCTCCTCTCGCTCTCTTCCCTTCTCCTACTCTCTTCTTTCCATTTCTCTCTATCGCTTTTTTTGTATCTCGTTTTGAACTTTCTTTCCCCTTCTATCTCTTACCACTCTTTCCCTCATCCCATTCCTTCCTCTTGTTATCTCCCTTCAATTCCTTCCTTTCTTTCTATCTTCCCCTTTCTCTGTCTCTCTCTGTCTCCCCCTCTCCCTTCGATCCTCCTATTTTCTACTCTCTCTCACCCTTCCCTTTTCTCTCTTTCTTCCACAATAAATATTTATTTCTGACACTGTTTTTATTACTTTCATTTATTTCTGTCACTGCACAAGGAAACGTATTTAGAAATATATTATTTTTATTCGCAAGGGTTCAACAAGTAGAATTCGGTATTTCTTATTGTGATCCAGTCATATAGTGTTATCTTCAACACAACAAGAAGATTTAATATTTTTGCTTACCTTGCCTGATATACGCATATTAAGTGCTGTTAATATGATCCGACGAATTGTTTCTTTCTCAGTAAGATTTCTTTGAGTATACGTTTAATTTATGCTACTAAACACCTAACAAACTTGACACAAAATATTTTAATATATTATTACAGGAGCATCGTTTTTCCTATGTCTTTCTTTTTTCAATGTTCCAAAATTATTTTTAATTAGTGCGAGAGAAAAACTGATTCATATAGAGATAAATTCGGGATAAATAGTGATTCATTAGGGATAAATAAACAAACAGAAAAACAGGAGGTGGATCTAGAATGAGGTAGGGAGAGAGAGAGAGAGAGAGAGAGAGAGAGAGAGAGAGAGAATCGCCGTTTATAATAGAAGGTAGATAGTTTTACTAATATTCCTACATCCAAAATCATTGTAAAACGTAAGATGAGGTTTCCAAGATAAAGGCTGAGTGAGTACTGTCTATCGATGCATGTTCCTTTTAAGTAGTAGATTCAGCTTTACAACACCTGCAAGTAATTTAACCCAGCGCTAAAACTGTAAATAGCGGTGACAACTTGAGGCTATCCGTACGAGTCGCATGTTAGTTTCAATCAGATTAGGCGATGTGTGGAAGTGGTGCTATGGCGTGGACGCTCACATCGGTTTACGGGCCTGCACTCACTTATTTAAAAACAACAGATTGTACAGTGAATGTTTGGTACAACTAAATACACCCAGAACGTCTTCACGGCAAGTAAATAAATAAATTTTGAAAACTTAAAGCATTTACAAAAATGAAATAATCGAACGCCTTTTATAATCCGCAAATATAAGTAGCTTGGAGTTTAACCGTTGGTGGTCAGATTTTGCTTGTGGCTGTAAACCAAATCAAGTGCTTAATCTGGGAGTGTTATGTTACCCGTGAGTGTAAAAGGTTGATTTCGCAACTACTTGGACAGGGCAACTATTTGCGGCGGTACGGGGACCGTTTCGTACGGTTCTAGAGTATCAGTTCTGGAAGAGCGGTGGAAAACGTAGGTACTGATGAGATCCTAGTTTTCCCAGTGTCTGGTCGGGGAGGACCATATGCGTGTGGATTGTTGCTTACATCCTGCATCACAGGACATTAAGCCCAATCTCGTTTCAGTTGACTCTAGCTTCACGGATAAGTTGAGATTAGGTTCGTAGCTTGTTCCTAGATTTTAGAAGCATGATAGAATTTAGGGCGTCAGTTGACAAGCCAAAAATGGATCTAGACTTGTAATATGACGAAATAGTAAGTCCTTCTCTAGGTTGTCGAGAACAGATGAGGAGGTTTAGGCTTAAATATAATATAGAAAAGCGCTATTTGCACAAGAATTGACATTTTACTTTCAATCTTGACAAAAACCTGTATAAAGTGCCAACGATATTAAGAAACCTCTCTCACCTTGAGGAGATATGTTAGCCAGTTTAAGCATCTGGTGTACGCTCCTGGTGTACGCCTATAAGCAAGGAAAGCTACGCCCAAGGGTCAGTTGTATTTGGTCTGACAGACAGCTACAAAGATACAAGAGATGTCGTGAGGCTGGAGTGGACGCCGCAACACCGGTTTGTAGGGGAAGAGATGAGATTGATCGTCGTTACATGTGACATAATCAATGAAAATAGTCTGGGAAAGTAAAATTATGTTGGTCGAGACATTTTGTAGTGGAGTTAGTTTCATATCAGTAATGTATGTTATTCTGTTATGACTGTTACTTGATGAGAAATACATTATAGTGTTATAATGGAAAACAGTATAACAGTACAAAGATAAGCAACAAGATTCAGCAAATTTAACAATCTTCCTTCTTACCATACACTGACACTTTCCTCCAATATATTTAACACGTAATATTATTCATTGTGTTAGTATGTCCATGGTTGCGGTATGAAACCCAAAGAACGATCTAAACCGTATAAGCAACGAATCGTTCAAATAGAGAAAGACATTTCTCTCAGTTATAAAGAAGACAGTATCGCTGCTCATCTCATATGAGACTGTTATTTTATGATAATAGTGCTGATATTATTATTATTTTTTCACTTTGACCAAATGTACTCATTTCAACTCAGATAGATCTCACGAGTACCATAACTGCTACTTCTAGAATTAATAAAATCATCTAGTTCATAAAGATCAAGTGAGAAAATCTTTCCTTTATTACTAGTTGATATTTTATAATTTTCTGTTCTGTTAATATGTTTTAAAAAGGTATCTGACAAAATAGAGCGGTGTATCCGATGACGGGGGACATGCAATGTGTAGACGGGGCACATCCGATGACGATGGAATGTGTAGACATTGCATACAGTCATGTCAATCAGATATACTTGCAAATGTAGAAACCCGAAGAGTTTAATGGATAGGGTTCTGGATTACAAACACACAAGTCCACCGTTCGAGTTCGAAGTGAGCTCCTCATTTCAGGACACAGCCTACTCACTCAACACAACCATGGGAAAACGGACATCAATAGAACTACTCACTCAACACAGCCATGGGAAAACGGTCATCAATAGGAGGGGAAGTATGCTCATTCATCCTACAAGCTCAAGTTCCACGACAATGACAGGCACCCTCCCTCTGTTAAGGTCATTTCATTAATGCAAGAATGACTGGTCTGGAAACAGACTTAAGAGTATTCATTTCATAAAATATACTAAAAACAAGCCAAACAAATCCAAATCACCTTATTTTTTACTTCTAATCAGCCATTCGTAGCTGTAACCCAATCGTATTAACTTCCTAATCGTTTCTGTAGCTCATGGTGATAATACTTTCCATTAGAATATACGCACAAGAGGCTGTGTAAGACTCGGCGAATGTCAAAAACAATGGAACCGTTGAAGTGGGCTGCGGAGAAGTGTTGAGGACAGATCAAGGGTCTTAAAACACTTCTCAGACACTCAGACACTCTCAGCCTCAGACTCTCAAAGGACATTCCGGCTTGCGGATCATTTACGGTGTAAGTCAAACCCTAAAATCCTCCATTGCAAATATCTTTCCGTTACAACAAAGACACACACACACACACACATACATTCTCTCTCTCATACACCCTCTCTCTCTCATACACACTCTCTCGCTCACTCACTCACACACGCACACTCTCTTTTTCCACTCTCTCTCTCTCTCTACACACACACACACACACACACACACACACACACACACACACACACACACACACACACACACACACACACACACACACACACACACACACACACACACACACACACACACACACACACACACACACACACACACACACACACACACACACACACACACACACACACACACACACACACACACACACACACACACACACACACACACACACACACACACACACACACACACACACACACACACACACACACACACACACACACACACACACACACACACACACACACACACACACACACACACACACACACACACACACACACACACACACACACACACACACACACACACACACACACACACACACACACACACACACACACACACACACACACACACACACACACACACACACACACACACACACACACACACACACACACACACACACACACACACACACACACACACACACACACACACACACACACACACACACACACACACACACACACACACACACACACACACACACACACACACACACACACACACACACACACACACACACACACACACACACACACACACACACACACACACACACACACACACACACACACACACACACACACACACACACACACACACACACACACACACACACACACACACACACACACACACACACACACACACACACACACACACACACACACACACACACACACACACACACACACACACACACACACACACACACACACACACACACACACACACACACACACACACACACACACACACACACACACACACACACACACACACACACACACACACACACACACACACACACACACACACACACACACACACACACACACACACACACACACACACACACACACACACACACACACACACACACACACACACACACACACACACACACACACACACACACACACACACACACACACACACACACACACACACACACACACACACACACACACACACACACACACACACACACACACACACACACACACACACACACACACACACACACACACACACACACACACACACACACACACACACACACACACACACACACACACACACACACACACACACACACACACACACACACACACACACACACACACACACACACACACACACACACACACACACACACACACACACACACACACACACACACACACACACACACACACACACACACACACACACACACACACACACACACACACACACACACACACACACACACACACACACACACACACACACACACACACACACACACACACACACACACACACACACACACACACACACACACACACACACACACACACACACACACACACACACACACACACACACACACACACACACACACACACACACACACACACACACACACACACACATTCTCTCTCTCTCTCTCTCTCATACACACTCTCTCTCTCACACACACACCACACTCTCTCTCTCACACACACACCACACTCTCTCTCTCACTAACACACACACACACACACACACACACACACACACTCTCTCTCTCTCTCACTAACACACACACACACATACACACACTCTTTTTCCAGTCTCTCTCCCTCCCTCCCTCTCTCTCATACGTACACACTCACACTCTTTCTTTTTCATCATCCTATATATATATAGGTATATATATACCTATATATGTATATATATATATATATATATATATTTATATATATATATATATATATATATATATTTGAAACTTTTTATGAGGAATAACAGAGCCAGTGACAGCGACAAATCAACCAATGACAGCCGTGTTTGATTATTGGTAAACTGTTAGTAACATGTCAGCCAGTGACAGAGACTTTTGACCAATTACAACAGAGACAACTTCCAATCGATCCATTGTAACTGGAACTGGCATTTTCCATATTTTGTCACTAGTACTAACAGCACATACAAATATCAGTTACAAGTCACCGTGACAGAAAATATCGACCATCTCTACCCCTTATGGCTTTATTTTCCTTAATCCTATTCTGTAACCTCTAAAAGTTTCTATTATACTATTAAGTAAGTAGGGGATAACGTTAGTATCCTTCATACTAAATCACTTGATTTGCCAATCTCCAGCACTACGAGAGATTCACACCCTACTATAATCTGAACTATTTGTACAACGCCTCTTCCTAATTCCTTCCAAAAGATTATTTTACTGTTCAAAAACAAAAAAGAAATCATGAATAAAAGTAATTGGAAAACTTAAAAGTAATTGGAAAACTTAATAAAAAATAAAACTGCTGTCTTTTCTTAATGAACGTAAAAATAGAATTCGGTAAAAGTGTTCTACATTTCCCATAGGAATTATTACAATTGAGAGTTCAATTTTTGTCAACTCAGCTTCTATCAAAAGTTTTGAATATTGTAAAGCATTATAAGTTCATAATTAAATCTTTAAGCTTTACTATATTTCACCCAAGTTATACTAAATACATAAGATGGAACATAACAAAAACTATGTTATTAAATAAATTTAATAAACCAAATTTATTAATATATACATATAAATCTCTAACACAATGTAAAAAAATCACAAGAAATTACTCTCAGTGCTTTTAATCAATGGAAAAGATTCATTAAATTTAGTGGGATTATCTCCACATTGTTAACTACGAGCAGTTGATGTAACTGTGAACGATTTTTCTTCAGGCTTTTCTTCATGTGTTGGAGGATGGTCAAGTATTTTATCAATTATGCCAAAATCTTTAGCATCTGCTGGGGACATAAATTTATCTCTCTCCATACTTGTTTCTGCAAACATCACATCTATTTTAAAAATGAAAATATTATTAAAAAAATAAGACCATGATCATTTAAAATCCTACAGAAAACCTTTTTCATGAAATATATGTTTTTATGTCATGTCCATGTGCAATCCAAAGGTTTCATATCCAAATGTTTTCTAGCTCCATATTAGATACATAGAAAAATTTTTAATGAAAAATTTGATTTACTTACTTATTACACTCATGAGAATAACCTTATGATACGATACAGGTGCAGCTGAGGGCTTTTTTGTGACTACACCAGCACAGAAAAATTAAACTTTATTTAATATCTTTTGTTGGATAAATATATTAGCCTATTTGAAATCTGCCAGATTTGCTACAAATTACATATTAATTTTAAACCCATAAGAAAATTCAAATATAACGGCAAGATACTTTTCAAATAAAACGAGTTGACAGTAAAATAAGCGCTGTTAATAAATATAAGCCTATGCCGATGTTGTTTGAGACTTCAATGCTCATAGCGTCGTTTTACGAATGTCGAATGGTAGCAGAACACACTTGGGTAGATCTATCTTCGTATAGTTTTCAGATCAATCGTTTTGTATATTTTTTAACTGTTACATTTTATTATCTTCGGAAACTCCTAATTTTACCATCTTCCAAAATCAATCTTTCGATTTTAAGTTCAGTCCAATCTTTAAGAAATCTGGGGTCTTATTAAAATCTCCGATTGTCACAATGATCTTGTTTGCTTGTCAATCACAGATAGACTAGATTCCTAAAGATATTTGTAATTCCTTTAAACAGTCATCTGTGTGTTGCGTTACGTGTTTCTCAAATATCTGCCCTGGTTTGCGTGGGTTACTTGTTACATTGTCGTGTGCAGGACGCTGATGGAATGTACGTATGTATCGTTGGTCGGATGAAACATAAATTCCAGCTTCTTAAAAAAATTATTTAATTGTGGAACCTTTTTTAAATTTATATGGTGTAGAAGATATAATACTATTAATTTTATTGATAAAACTTCTTAGTCTAGAAAATGCTTGCTACTTAATCTAACGTAGGGGCTAACTAACTACTTTATTCAGCGCTGCTAAATAGGGAACGACGGACTTAAGGACGTTAACCTCCCCTTCCCCCAATACCAAAAAGTGCTTACTATTCAATCAGCATATCTCAATGGAAGATTGAAACCCGCTAGTTGTTGTTTTTATGTCCATGGAGTTTTAGATTATATCGAAAGTACGAATAGAAGCCGCCAGCTCCGGCACCTTTTGATTGAAGAAAACAGCTCTCAAATGGTATGGAAGTTTCACCATTCCCTATTTCAAAACATGCGGCCGAGGGAGCAATTTCATCAATTGTTTCTCAGAGAAGTCTGTAACCCCTAGAGAGCGTGTGCTCAGGTGGTGGATCGGGGAATGTCTACATCTGTTTTTTTCAGATGGGTGGTAGGATGGAATAAAATGCCGCACGCGGACCAACAGGTAGAAACCCAACCTTTTTGACGCTCTGGCAGTTCTCTTCCATGTAAAGTGCAAGTTTCGATTTACACCAGATATTAAAAAGACCTAGACTGTATATGAACATGTAAATAATAAGGAGCATTCTCTGCTAAAGATAAATTTCCCATTGCAGAAAAATGTCAGCTATTCGGTCAACACGACTGTCTGAATCTATACCACAAGATTTCCTGACACCTGGTGAACAATACGCAATTTTTGTTAACAAACGTTTCAACTAATAAACAATTACAATCCCTTGCTACAAAGATTTACACAACCTATTAGCACATTTGACTAATACAGCTGCATCTTCACAGTTTATTTGTAACCTTATAATGTTAACTGTGTAGTGAAATGTACATAGAGGTTGTATAGGTATTTGTAGCAAGGATTTATAATTGTTTATAAATTACAATAACGCTAATGTGCTCTCTATTGCTTTTAAAAAGTTTTATTAGAAATTATCTTAAAGTTTTTCCAACATATTCTAAACTGTTCTGTAACGCATTGTGAACTAGTTTTAAGGGATATCGTTAGCAGTTCCTTTCTTAAATGAAGTTTACAGGCAACTAAATTTAGACAGCTGTGAATTGGTCGGGCAGGACTATTCCTAAGTGAATTGGGTGGAAACGTAATGAACCGGAAAATATCGACTTCCGGAGCAATTGAACTCGTTGTTGGAAGGTCCTTACTTAATAGTTCAGTAAAAGTTGAATTTCTAAATAAGTATAATATACTTTCCTAAACGTTATATTAATTTTAATGCATTTCAATGCAGCAAAGTTATATGGTACACTGTATATAGTACAATGTTAATACTGAATTGACACACACAAAAAGAAAAATGTCACCCAAATAAACAAATAAAAAAATAGATAAATAGTAAAATTTAAAAAAAGAGAGAGATCCTTGTTACCGAGCCACAAAAAAAGACTGCCTTGGAGATGCTCTTCCTACAACCAGGAATCCTACAACCAGATGCTCTTCCTCTTCCAAAAGCCCTGTACCCAAAAGCCCAATTGTCTGTGACAGACGCTTCGGGGGCCACCATACCCCCTCCTTCTCTGACTGAATGACTGAATTAGTAAAATCTGAAACTCAAACTCTCACTTATCATCACTAGTTTACTAACCAGAGTAGTTTCGGTGACCATGTCGTCATCATCAGAGGTGAGTTAGTAAACTAGTCTGGTTAGTAAACTAAGTAATTGATGGGAATGTGAATATATTTGTATAGTATTTACCTTGTAAATTATCTTACTAGCAATGTTGTGGTTAATATAATGATAAATATGGTCGATTATTTCAGTCTGACCCCATTTTATTATACGCGGAGAACAAGATTTGTTTCGGTTTAATCGTTCCAGTACGGCTTATATACTATTTAAATACATTAGAGTCCTGAAAACTCGACCTTCGTAAACTCGACATTCCGTACAACCCGACACGTCTGAAGATAAATACATTTCAATCTCTCTGCTTGTGGAAGCGAAGTGTGAAAAGGGCGTGAGAGGAAGAACTGTGGCCTCTCTATTGTTAGTATCAGAGAATTGGATATTTATTATAGCCTGTTACTTAAACTTTGTTAATTGATACTATTATCCGTTTATTTTGTTTCACTGACAGTCACTGGTTGTTGTGATTGTTCCATTTTGCAAACAAGACAAAAGTTTGTAAGTTTTCATTTAATACTTAGCCTATTTTATAACAGCATACAACATGAAATATTAAAAAAAAAATTTGTTTATCGTTATAATTAATTTAACTTGTCAATATTACACATTTTAGTAAACAAGTTTTGTTTTGTTTTATTTTTAACTTGAATTCCGGCAAACTCGACATTCTTGAAATTCGACACCTTTCAAGTTCACATTATATCGAGTTTTCGAGATTACTATACAACCATTTTCTGCTTTTTCGTCGTGAATTAAACTCAATACTCGCGTTTTGAACTCATAAACTTTCCTCGGAACTGATTAAACCTGTAACGGAATAGATGCTATAACTAAACCAGGCAACAAGGTCTATACTCCTAAAAAGCGCCATTTGTTATCAAAGAAATAGTTTTCATTGAAAACTACTTTATTTTTGTTGTATAAAAATTTAATGAGCACAAGAGTGATATTACAATTAATATACCTTAACAATAGACTCAATAGAAGATATAATTAAATAAAAGAACTGATTAAAAGAATTATCTATACAGATTCAAATCTTATGTACATTTCGGTGATAAAGTTTTCACTAGATGATATAAGTCAATGAAATTACAAAACAAACTTCAGTGAAACTTATTTTGTAAAGTTTTCGTTGTTATAGCCTCTAAAGATGGCAACTTGGGTAGAAACAATCACACACGCACACGCACACGCACACGCACACGCACACGCACACGCACACGCACACGCACACGCACACGCACACGCACACGCACACGCAAACGCACACGCAAACGCACACGCACACGCACACGCACACGCACACGCACACGCACACGCAAACGCACACGCACACGCACACGCACACGCACACGCACACGCACACGCACACGCACACGCACACGCACACGCACACGCACACGCACACGCACACACACACACACACACACACACACACACACACACACACACACACACAACCACCACCACCACCACCACCACCACCACCAGGTAATGGAATTGAAGACTACCTGTAGTAATTGTTATTTATAATTACGTCGAAGCTTTCACTACTGCTCAAGCTTTCACTACTGCTCAGTTCTTTTCTCACAGCAAATCAAAAAAAGGTGTTCAACAAATGGTCTGTTACCAAAAATTTTGTATAACGGTCATTGTGTATGGTCGAAAGGACGACGTGGTATTAAATAGCTGGAAGCAGCAAGTAGCCCTAACTCCATTACAGTGTTGTGTTCAGGTTTAGCAGTTATGTTGTGAGTTGAATACTACATGCATTTTTGTAATCATTGTCAAAACAAAGTCAGTAGAAAAGGACATTACATTGATTTACAAAATAGATAGAGGGTCAATTTTGTATCAAAACATTTCTAATTTGATTCACTTTGTAATATGAAGGATTTATTGAAAGGAAATTTATAGATATTGCATATAGAATAGATAGAGGTGTAATTTTGTATCTTAATGCTTCTTTTTTTACTCAAGTAGTGTTTAGAGTTACTTAAAACTTTAAAATTATTTGTCATTTATAGGTATGATGAATTAGAGGCTCGATAGAGATGTTATTTTGTATCCAAACAGTTCTTGCTTGAGTCATGTAGTGTTTTGAAAGACCTAAAAACTTTGGAATTATATGGCATACCGTATATAGATATGACTTACATTATCGATCCATACCTCTAGTTTGACTCAGTAGGGGTTTGAAAGACTATAGACTTTTAAATCGTATCTTATATGACTCGCAGAATCGATAGAGGTCGTATTTCGTATCAAAATTCTTCTTCTTTGACTTAAGTACTGTTTTGAAGGAGGTAAAAACTTTAAATTCATATGAAATATATAAATACGATTTGAATAATTGATAGAGGCGATATTTTATATGAAATCACTTCTTGTTTGACTAAGGTAATATTTTGGAGGACTTTACAACTTTGAAACCAAATTAAATTTAAAGATATGACTTACAGAATTGATAGAGGCGATATTTTGTATCAAAACTCTTCTTCTTTGTCACAAGTAGTGTTTGGAGGATTTGACAACTTTGAAACCAAATGAAATATAAAGATATGACTTACAGAATTGAAAGAGGTGATAATTTGTATCAAAGCTGTTCTTCTTTGTCACGAGTAGTGTTTGGAGGACTTAACAACTTTGAAACCAAATGAAATATAAAGATATGACTTACAGAATTGATAGAGGTGATATTTTGTATCAAAAGTCTTCTTGTTTGGCTTAGGTAGTGTTTAGAAGTACTTAACTACTTTGAAATCATATGAAATTTATTCTAAGGTAGATAAATATATTTAAATTTATGTATGATGTATAGGTTACTATAAAAATGTCATTAAGGAAATTTGGGAAACATCTCACAATATGAAAGCAATTTATTGCCACATTCGTCCAGCAAATCGGGCGTAATTTCTGCAACCACAGAGTATATTCTGATTCCAGGTTCTACAAGATTATCTGGCGGGGGTGTAATACACACTTTACTCGTATCCTTAATAAAACCCCAGAGGAAAAGGTTCATAAATATCATGTCGGGAGACCGATATGCCCAAGTAATTGTCCCTGCACACCCAATCTACCGACCTGGAAATGACCATTTAGGAAACGTCGAAATTCTGTGAGGAAATGAGGTAGTGCCCCATCTTGCTGGTAGTAGAAGTCGAGTCTTGCTCATCTTCAACTAATTTGGGAATTAAAAGGTTTTACAATATATTTTTAGATGCACGTTAATAAATAACAATGCTTCAGGCTGTCAAGAATGGTGTTTTATTTGTGTTCTACAACATATTGAGATCACGAGCTCAACTTTTTACGGGATAACCATTGTAGGTTTCATATAATTACAATTTCTAAACGGAATTTCCACTAAAAACTAATACTATAAAAATAAAGTAAAAAAGTTTAGTTTCACAGACCTAACAAACATTACGGTAACCGGGTTTGTATTCTGATGGACGTGTATCGATGTCGTGCATACAGAGATATTTACTACGAGAAGCGAGCTTTGAAAATTCAATCGAAAATCAATCTGTTGCCACGAGGCAAAGAAATGGGGGGGGGGGTTGCTGCACGTCAATTTCCATCCCTCCCTTACAACGCAAACCGACGATATAATCGTGTCCTACCCTTGCGCTTAGGGTTCCTGTAAATTGTGTGTAGCCATCTGGAAATGATCCGTCAGCGAGTCCTTTTGGAAGTTTTAAAGTGGTCGTGTGGGAATCGCGTCCGTGCTCGTTTAAAAACAAACGTCGAGCATAAATGTTGTGCAGATATGGTACAAACGCTCTCCCTCACGCCAAGAGTCTAATTGATTCGTTAAACGTATGTAATTTGTAAATAAATGGGTATTGGATTTAACCTACTTCGATTATTTCAAGAGGTGTTTGTAACCACTCAGAGCTCGAAATTATTGCATTGAAAATATTCGATCTAAAAAAATAGTCAATGTAGTTTTGCCAATACAGATCTGTGTAGTATATACATACCAATGTATGTAATACATTAGCCAAATTGCCTTAAGGATATTTAGTAAAACCACAATAGCCAAATCGCCACTAAAATGGTTAATAAAACCACCCTAGCCAAATCGCCACTAAAATGGTTAGAAAAACCACCCTAGCCAAATCACCATTAGGATAGTTAGTAAAACCACCCTAGCCAAAACACCATTAGGAGAGTTAGTGAAACCATCCTAGCCAAATCACCATTAGGATAGTTGGTAAAACCACCCTAGCCAAATCGCCACTAAAATGGTTAGTAAAACCACCCTAGACAAATCGCCACTAAAATGGTTAGTAAAACCACCCTAACCAAATCACTATTAGGATAGTTAGTAAAACCACCCTAACCAAATCACCATTAGGATATTTAGTAAAACCACAATAGCCGAATCGCCCCTAAAATGGTTAGTAAAACCACCCTCACCAAATCGCCACTAAAATGGTTAGTAAAACCACCCTAACCAAATCACCATTAGGATAGTTAGTAAAACCACCCTAACCAAATCACCATTAGGATATTTAGTGAAACCACAATAGCCATATCGCCCCTAAAATGGTTAGTAAAACCACCCTAACCAAATCACCATTAGGATAGTTAGTAAAACCACCCTAGCCAAATCGCCCCTAAAATGGTTAGTAAAACCACCCTAACCAAATCACCATTAGGATAGTTAGTAAAACCACCCTAGCCAAATCGCCCCTAAAATGGTTAGTAAAACCACCCTAACCAAATCACCATTAGGATAGTTAGTAAAACCACCCTAACCAAATCACCATTAGGATATTTAGTAAAACCACAATAGCCAAATCGCCCCTAAAATGGTTAGTAAAACCACCCTAACCAAATCACCATTAGGATAGTTAGTAAAACCACCCTAGCCAAATCGCCCCTAAAATGGTTAGTAAAACCACCCTAGCCAAATCACCATTAGGATAGTTAGTAAAACCACCCTAACCAAATCACCATTAGGATAGTTAGTAAAACCACCCTAGCCAAATCGCCCCTAAAATGGTTAGTAAAACCACCCTAACCAAATCACCATTAGGATAGTTAGTAAAACCACCCTAGCCAAATCACCACTAAAATGGTTATTAAAACAACCCTAACCAAATCACCATTAGGATAGATAGTAAAACCACCCTAACCAAATCACCATTAGGATAGTTAGTAAAACCACCCTAGCCAAATCGCCACTAAAATGGTTATTAAAACAACCCTAACCAAATCACCATTAGGATAGTTAGTAAAACCACACTAGCCAAATCACCACTAAAATGGGAAGTAAAACCACTCTAGCCAAATCGCCACTAAAATGGTTAGTAAAAACACCGTAGCCAAATCGGCCCTAAAATGGTTAGTAAAATCCCCCTAACCAAATCACCATTAGGATAGTTAGTAAAACCACACTAGCCAAATCACCATTAGGATAGTTAGTAAAACCACACTAGCCAAATCACCACTAAAATGGGAAGTAAAACCACTCTAGCCAAATCGCCACTAAAATGGTTAGTAAAAACACCGTAGCCAAATCGGCCCTAAAATGGTTAGTAAAATCCCCCTAACAAAATCACCATTACGATAGTTAGTAAAACCACCCTAGCAAAATCATCACTAAAATGGTTTGTAATACCACCCTAGCCAAATCACCACTAAAATGGTTAGTAAAACCACCCTAGCCAAAACACCATTAGGATAGTTAATAAAACCACCCTAGCTAAATAACCATTAGTTTAGTTAGTAAAACCACCCTAGCTAATTAGCCATTAGTTTAGTTAGTAAAACCACCCTAGCCAAATCAATGCCTAGATATGTCAATTTATTTGGTTGTCATTTTAAAATCGAGATCAGCCAGTACGGAGGAAAGGAAAGAATTTTGAGTATACTTAGCAGTAACGGAGGAGACTTAGAGAAGGTATGAAATTATCTCTCTCTTCAGGTGCTCCAGGGAAATTATGGTTTAGCTTGGATAGGATAATTTGCCTGAATTATACCTACACTCAACCAGGTAGAAATGGTCTCTAGGATATAGAGTAAAATTATAGTTTAGAATGGAAGGGGTTGCTTACCTAAAGTGAAGTACCTAACTGGTGCGAAGAGAGGGGATTACCCGATACACTTGCTGCTCAAAATAAGGGTAAGGATGGATAGTATTAAGGGGGGTTAGAGGAGTTGGTCTTATATAACTTTCACTTTAAAACACAATATCAATACAGTGTTTGGCTACGTGTGGAAAGTTTATATTCACGCGCCTGCTTGCCAATACGATGGCAATATTTTCATTTTATTTGACTCCTTTCTGAAACAAAACGGCAAAGTGGCTGTAAAATTAATAAGAAACGAAACCTCTGCGCGTCTCCATCCTACGCACATTGGCTAACACGAGCGCGTTCGTAATAGCTGAACTCGTTATATTACAATTCGTGAATACGTCCCGCCTTGAACTTGAAATGTCCTTGAGTCGTGCACGAAGCCAGCCAAAGAACGGATATTGAACCTCCAGAACAAGTTAGCTTCGGATTTATGTGTTTATTAAATTAACCACGTGTCCTTCTAACTTACATTATACAAGCATTAAAATGTTCTTCGAATCCATGCTGTACACAGTGGCGTACATGCTGTGAAAATTACAAATATCCGAAACGCGTAGGCAATCACAGGAACAATAACACTGACAAAAAGTTTTAATATGAAATTATTTGTGTCTAGTTTAGTTTCTCTTAGTCTGTGTAGAAGTCGCAGCCGGTGAAGGTTATTTAATGGCCTTAGCTGTCACACTTAGGCTGCGGACATACAGAAAGCAACTTGTGATAGCAACGCAACGTAAACTTGAGCTGATATTAGAAATGTTACTAGTTGGTTTACAAGATTCTTCATATAAAGTTGCTAATTTAGTTGTCAGTTATATTGTCGTGAGAGTAGGATGCTCCTTCTTAGAACAAACTACAAAAACGTTACAAAAAAAGACAATTCAGTGTATATTGTTGAATAAAATTATAACCAAATCTATCCTGACTGGAACCTTCGTAGGTATATTTTATTATAGGTATATAGTAATGTATAAAATTACAACCAAATCTAGACATAGTGCAGTGCGCTGTAGCTACTGCGCGCCCGGTTCACGCTATAGGCCACATGCCATTACAGACTAACATTTAAAATGTGAAAAAAGTAACTTTATGTATTTTCCGAAAAAAGTTGATATTCATGCTTTACGTATTAAAACGAGTAATTAAAAAAACTGAAAAAACAACGTCATTAAGACTATAATTTTACCCCGATTTTGAAAAAATTGTTGGTAACAATTCGTATCGTCTTGAAGTGGTTGGATACACAAATCATGACCAGAATCAGCAATATTTTGTTTTTCTGACATACTACAGCAGTATAATAAAAGACTATTCAAAGAAACAGAAACACAAAAAATACAAATCAAAATACGAATTATTATTAAATACGTAATTATTATTTAAATACGGAAGCACTCTTGAGAAACGCATACACAACACAACAAATACTGCTGGCAACTGAGAAACTGAGCAACGAGTTTACAGCATGTCTTGACCGGAGCAACTCTAGTTTCTGTGTCACTCGCTAGTCGCGTTGCTACCACTTCGCTATTTATATGTGCATTCAACTCTGTATGCTGTGAAAAAGCAACTCAAGTTTGCGTTGCGTTGTCGTCACCAGTTGCCTTCTGTATGTCAGCAGTCTCACAGCATGCCGTGACCTGAGCAACTCTAGTTTCTGTGTCGCTCGCTAGTCGCGTTGCTATCACTTCTCTATGAATATGTGCTTTCAACTCTGTATGCTGTGAAAAAGCAGCTCAAGTTTGCGGAGCGTTGCCGTCACCAGTTGGCTTCTGTATGTCCGCAGCCTTTAAGTGGGCAGAGTAAACGTCTAAGATATACGAAGTTGAGTGACTTGTAAAACATTTAGCGTGCTTACACAGGATCCTACTCCATTAGTATTTATTGGACACTTCACTTAATTTCCTATACCTCAAGACGCACACGCAAAGAGGAACCATAGTTGTCTTAAAAATAAACGAGAGGCAGTGAAGTTTCAAAATATAGAAAATAAATATTCGTTCAAGTTGGTTTACTACGACCAATTACAGACAGTAAATTTTGAAATAATTCTAATTATTTTTAAAACTATTAGAGTTTAAATAGGAGGTAAAAGTTTTATTTGTTTTGTTATCTTTCAATCAAACACACACAAATTTACGTATTTAAAAACAACAACCAACATAATTTACAAAAACACTGGCATTAAATTAAAAAAATTAAAAACCAAACTTCACACAAACGAAAAACACAAACTCACTATATTGTGTGTTGCGTGCGAAGGCAGTTCACAAAGGCATTAGAGGGAGATCAGTGTTTTAAAACTAATTAAAGGTTTTTAGTTAATTAGTGCTTAGCTAGTGAGAACTATTCACAACAGTAAAAGTCAAAACAGTGAACTTAAAATCTCACCAAAAATTAGTTTTTAATAAACAAACACACAACAAACTAGTTTCGGTGACGATGTCGCCTTCCTCAGTAGTAGCCAACCCCTGAGGAAGGCTACATCGTCGCCGAAACTAGTTTGTTGTGTGTTTGCTTATCAAAAACTAATTTTTGGTGAGATTTTGAGTTCACTATTTTGACTTTTACCTTTGTAATTAAAGGCTATTCTAAAACGTATTTTCTATAGTTGGTAGTAACCAACCAAATTTATCATAAATGACAGACGTAAAATAGTGAAAATATTTGTGCGTTCGTTTTCATAATTAACAAGTAATATAAAAACCATATTGGCAAAATTCTTATATCAAGTGACGAATTTACAATGAAAATCCCATCGTATGCAATCCATAAAGGATTTTGGTTAAACTAGTGCTCTTTATATACCTCTTTAAGAGAATGTTTTCCAGCTATCACCAAGTTGGTTCTGTATCAGAGTGCTGGGTTCCAACCATGTAGACATACAGATCGAATCCAATTTAAGGGCATTAATTTTTTTAAAAATAAATAATGAATTAATATTTGAAAAAAAAACTATAATAATGTCAAATGTCATTCATCACAAGTTTTAAGAAAAATATATGAACTTGTGTAGACAAATAAAAAATATTTTATTCACGATTGAAAATTTGAACAAGATATATACAAATATATAGGGAATGTTGGATTTCAATCATGTAGTCATTCAGTTCGAATATAAACTAAAGACATTTTTTTAAAAATTTAAATAATAAGCAAATATGTGGAAAAACTGTATTAACAAGTGCCATGCACTACAAGTTTTGATTAAATAAAAACACGGTTGATGCGTGAGTCAAAGAAATCTGATTTAATATGAATCTGACAACGTTTCGACCACTAAATTGTCGTCCTCATTTAGGCCTACAAGTATAATAGACAGAATTAACATCAACATCATAATAATTCACAACATAATAAACATAATAAACATTACAAAGAGTTATTATTACAAATAAATTAACAAAACAACAACACAAATAAATTTTATAAGTAAAACACACACTATAAAACTTAATAATACTTTTATAATCAACTTTTAAACTTTTATAATAAAAACTATAAAGAATAATTTAAATGTGTCACAAAATTTCCCAAACATATAACATTAATACAACCTGCATTAACCTGTATTAGAGGGTTCTAGTAGTTGATGCACCAGTCGTCTAGTAATGATTTATTTTTACAGGTTGTATTAATGTTATATGTTTGGGAAATTTTGTGACACATTTAAATTATTCTTTATAGTTTTTATTATCATTGGCTATCACGTTTTATAGTGTGTGTTTTAATTATTAAATTTACTTGTGTTGTTGTTTTGTTAGTTTATTTGTAATAATAACTCTTTGTAATGTTTATTATTTTATGTTAATTTTTTGTGAATTTTTTTATGTTGATGTTAATTTTATTTATTATACTTGTAGGCCTGAATGAGGACGACAATTTAGTCGTCGAAACGTTACCACATTCTTAAAAATCAGTTTTATTTAACTCACGCATCAACCGAGATTTTATTTAACAAAACTTTGTGAGTGCACACCTCATCAACCTTTATTTGAACTTGAGAGGATGAATAAAAAATATTATTTTAACGATGCAAATTTGAAGAAGATATACTTCTATAGGGAGTGATGGACATTTAGTCTTTCAGTTCGAATCCAAGCAAAACGAGTTACATTTTTAAATGAACGTATTTAATAAATGAATATTTGAAAAAAAAACTGTATTAACATTAAATGTCATCCACTACAACTTTAAAAAAATTATTTGAATTTGGGTGGATAAAGAGGTATTTTGTCAACGATTGCACAAGGTATATGTAGAAAAAGTGTGAACTAACAAAAGGAATTGAATAATAATCTATGCTATATGTCATATAGGTACAAAAATACTCTCTCGGTATCCAGAAAAACGTTTACGGGAGAAGAGAACAGAACTAAAAATAAAATAAAGGAGCATAAACCCGGATAAGCTTTGTTTCCGGATTACGGATAGAGAAAGTTTTGGTCCGAATCCCGGTCTCGAAATCCAAAGAACAAAAACATTCCTATAATACCCATCTCAAGAGAAAATTGTTATTTTTTTATATTTTATATTAGACTTTTATTAAAATTAAAAACATGGAGAGGATAGCAGAAACTATTTTTCTAATAAATTTTGTCAATGAATATATTGATATCGAAAAACTTAATAATTCATTATATACCACCACTTAAGTACTTTTAGGTTAAATAACTTTATTAAATTATGATTTCACGAAATAAATGCTATTAACAAACTCTTTTGAGAAATTAATCCTGAGGAAATTGATTTAATTGACACATTTCCTCACAGCGGGCAGATTCAAAGTATCATCGAACTTTGGAAATGTGTCATCGATAGATTTTATCGGCAGAAAGGTGATAAAAGAGTGTGAGTAATTGTTTGGTTCAGGTGTGTGTGGGTTGACGTCAATGTAGTTTTGACGTCATTGGGCGTGGCTTCGTTCCTCTATATATAGGAGCAGATTTATCTGCGCTCTTCACTCGCTCTTCAACGGCTATTGGGTTCTCCTCGATAGATGAGATTCTAGCGAAACGTCGGAACTGCGATTTTATGCACTGAAGAATGAACAGATGTACTCCAGATTATAACTGTTCAGAATCATCATATATATACCATAGGGATGGTTCTGGTTAAAGATCGTTTTTGTGTAGGACGTAATATTAAAAAATATGTAACAAGGAAAATATTACTTTAGGTTATGTGTGTGGGTATATATATATATATATATATATATATATATATATATATATATAAACAAAAATATCTTTTAACTCATGCTTGTCTAGGATTTACTTCAACCACTATTGACATCATTATCTAGAGCCTATTATATAGAGCGTCAAAACCCACACCAGTGTCATGCGAAATGTTGTGTTGGTGCGTGACGTGATAACAGGCTATTGATAATGCTAGCAATGAAGGTGGCAAAAATCGTACATCATAATATAGTAAAAAGTTATTCTTATTTATGGAAGTAAGGATTTTCTCGCCCAGTTTACTTGCATCCCTTGATATGGTTTGTCTTGTTTATGCCCGACCAGGACCAAGTACCGCGTTTGTCCTTTCGTTAGCTTGGGCCGACCTATAGTGGACAGAGGTTCGACTGCACTACCTGGACAGAACTAACCAGATACGGAAAACCGTAGTGTCCAGTTGGATTTCGTCTCGTACCAGGGGAGGGCTGGCCAGCAGTACAGGCCTTGCAGAAAGGCGGAAAGACTCTCGCAGATGGCATCGCTCTCCGGGCGGGAGTCACGAGTTTAAAGTTGGATTCGTTGGGGCTTAGATTCAAATGTTTGACTGTAGATATCCTTCCAAATATGCATCTACCTTTGTGTTCATTGTGGCTTCGAGATAAGAGCCAAGAGGGTAGGTACACTAAGTATAACGCCGTCTTTCTCTTTTCGCCATCTTTCTTTCTTCTTCTAAACTTTTACAACTCACTATGTAATATGATCTGTCTAAACCACCTCTTTAAGTAATTAAGTAGAGAGTGGCTACTTTGGACCGAAGGGAGGGGATTCCGTGAGCTCTTCCCCTCGATTGTTTATAAAATATACCCTTATCGGTTGTCAGTATCTGAGAATGACGTCATGACCTCCATCAATAAAAAACATACGTATGATATTTGTATATGCAAGTGTAAAACAAACCATGAAGGGAAATAAGGATTTTCCTATTTCTTAGAATAGGCTTTGTGGGGGGGGGGGGGTTCTCCCGTACGTCTTCCTCGTCATGCGATACTGCAATAGATCGTAGACTAAATATTTGTTTTCCATCAGTAAAACTGCTTACATATGTGAGATAACCTTGCCTTTTAGTTTTAGAATCTGATCAAAGCCAGGCAGGTGGACAATCCGACTAGTTTCAATGTGCCTTCAACCGTTACGTTTGGGGAACATGTCATCTCTATTGAAGGATTCTACGCGCACAAGCCACAACAGAAGTCAGCTGGAAATATTCCGGCCTAATTAAAACGTCGTAACCTTTCCAGCCGGATTACGAGCCGCGTCATTATCAACACGTTCGCCAGCCAGCTTCTGCAATATATAATTACACACCTTTACTTGCAGCTGATTGATTTAGTAACTATAAATTTGGAATAATCAACACTTGCAAACCGGTTCAGCTAGTAATGAATCACTGAGCGCAGTTAGACGTAAGCGCAACATTAGGCACGTAGGCGCAATTATAAATACGCGTTGCACGTGTGACGACGTCACGTAATGCGGCCTCTGTGCACAACGCTCTATATAATACCGCTGCGTGAATCTATCTCGAAAACTGATTTCCACCTGAACTTGCTTCAGTCGCATTTAACTCATGGCCTTCAACGCAACCGTCGTGTTTGTCGTTCAGGAAATAAGTACCGTACACGCAAAAATAAATAGTACTGAAACAGTTGTAAGATTTTATTATATTTCATTTTACAATGAAAATATTGGAAAAACCCCCAATACCACACAAATAATCAAAACTAATTAATAAAACAAGTTACTTAAGATTAAACTCTTATGTACATTTAGATGACCATGTCATCATCAGATGATGATCACTCTAGTTTGTAACTTCTTGTTTGCTAGATTGTAATTTTGTAATAAGACCTCTGATGATGACAACATGGTCATCGAAATGTACTTAAGGGTTTAATCTTAAGTAACTTGTTTTGTTTGTTGTTTTTTATTATTTTTTGTGGTATTGGGTTGTTTCCAATATTTTCATTTTAATATATTGTACCACTGTGCTCTTGATATTGTGTATATTTCATTTTATTTTATTTACATATTTTTATAAGTAAAATGAAGCTACATAGGTTAGACTCGGGTATAAACATGTTCTATATGACCTGTTCAATTTGAGGCAACACGTACAACACTTGAACGTTTTGCATCATTTTGGTAAAGTGGGGTTGTTTCATGCTCGTTATACACATGGTTATTTTTTCCTATAGTTGGGCGATGGTGGTTGGTGGGTCATCACGAAAACATTTTTCCCAGTCATCAAGGAAAAAATTCGTTATGTGCTGTAAGATCGGGGTAGTGGGCTGGGTAAGCAAAGTTTGTTCTAAGGGAGATGAGGCCGGTGCTAAAGGTTTCTTGGAGAAAAGCAATGTTGTCTAAGACTGTATGGCTGGTTGCGCCTTCTTACTGAAACCATTGTGAACGAAAAGACAGGATACGGGCACAATAAAATCTCCTGACGTCTCCTATAAACGACCCTAAATCGGTCATTCTACTATACCTGATTTAGTTTCAGTACCGTTTATTTTAGCACATCCTGTATTAAACGGTTATAGATATCTTCATTTATTATTTACGTGTAATTTACTAAGAACTCGTTACATTTTAATATATACAAACACAAAAGGTCGTTGGGTAAAAAAAGTGATTAGTGTGATGGGAAAAGCAACCTGTTTGTTGTGTCACAAGAGGTTTCCAGTTGGCCAGGAGGTTTGTTGTGACGAAAACTCTAGCTTTACGTTCAGTTAGCTCAGTATTATTTTAATGTTGGTCCATTTAACGCATCTCAGATATGTTGAGAAAGTTGAAGTGTTTAACTTTCCTCGACTCCTAACACGTACATAGCGTGTTTAGTAAAGGTCCAAGTTTGGGCTTCACTGCCAAACAGAGGTGTTCTAAAACGCACCAAAATAATTTAAAACTCATATTTTTCAATGCCTTGCAATAATGAGTTTGGTCCTACTCTAACCCTAGTTATATTCATAGTCCTTTACAATCCTTATTGTCAGGAGATAATAGTTATACTGTGTGGCTTCTCTAAATCTTCAAAAGAACAAGTACTGTAATATTAAAAAAAAATATTTAGTCAATTTTTACTCAGGCTAACAAAAAATTTTTTATTTTAGTTACTTTTTGTCATAAAATGACAATAAATACAAATAAAAATCTAGCGTAGCAGGACATATAATAGACATAAACCATAGTTTAGATTTAAATAATATTAAGTTAATGAAAATTGTTAACAACATAAGTTTATTAAATGTATTTGAAAGTATTTTTATATATATAAATGTAGACATAATAATTTAATTAATTGTGACAAAGGGTCTATTCCTAATTCAGTTTTATATTCTTTGATTGATTAAATTAAAAATCAGCTGATTTTAAGTGACAATACTTAAAACAAAATAACAATAAATTTATAACCTCAATATTTTTTGCTGTATATGTTACGTTGTAAATTAAATTAATTTTGTTCAGTACTTCTGAAGATGGTTACCTGGTAACCGAAATGTACATCAAGTGATTAAATAAAGTTATTTTGTGGTTATTGGGTTTGTTATTTAAAATATTATAAATAATGACTATACATTGACGCAATATTAGATGCCAAAACAGAAATCGAATTTCCTTGCAATTTTCTATATCCCCGTCTATATAGTTTATGGTGTTGGACTATTATTTTTGTGTCTTACTATTTATTAGCTTTCTTCTTTTCGTTTCTAGTTTATGAAGCTGATGGTGGTCTATAACGTTTCATTCACTCCATATCTTGTAACGCTTTACTATTGCAAGGATCCTTTCTCTTATAATTTCATATGTATCTTTAAACAATAGATTTCCAGCTATGTGCAAGTTGGCTCAGTTCCAAAGTCCTTTCAAAGATGTAGTTACTCAGATCGAATCTACTGAGATATCAGCTTTCTAAAATTTTAATTAAAGAATAAATATTACTACTGTAATTAAAGAATAAATATTGAATAAAACTGTATTAACATCAAATGTCATCCACTACAGGTTACAAAAATGTATTTGAACTCGATCAGATGAATAAAAACGTATTTTATAAGCAATTGAAAATTTTTATAAGATAGAAATGAGGAGAGTGTGAGCTAATAGAAGGAATTGAAAAACATTTTTTCGGGTAATTTCTTTAAAGCTGGCCGTATATTCTAATTAAACAACAAAGCTCAAACACGGATTAAAATAGGTTTTCTCTATATTTGTACGACTCGTTTCTTAGTAAGCATAAACATGTATGGTCAATATTCGGTTAATAAATGGGCAATTTAAAAAGCAATAACAGTAGGTTAGACCTTTCTGTTTCCAAGAATATTTTTAAGAAAACCTGACGATTTCCGAAAAGATCTTTTATGTGTCGGTCCTCCTCAAGGAAACTGGGACTTAATACATAAGTGTTCATATCAGTTTTATTTAACTGCATGAGGTTGATGGCCAGATTTAGGCGACCCCTCCGTCTTACATATTTAGTTTACTTCCTCAACCAAATATTTCTCTCCCCTGCCCTTGTCCCGAGGGAGTTCTTCTTTTAAGCTGAGATTCTGCCCTTATTCCAACCCTGCTGTGCGCTTTTTTCAGTACTTTCATTTTTAATGGGAAATGGAGGTTGTTTTTATAAATATATTTTAAGCCATGTTTTTCATTTGTTTTAAAGCTCTGTGTACAAAAAAGTATCCTAATTTGAGAGGGGATTTGGCGTTCGTGAATCTGACAGAACCGTCTTCAGAATTGAGTCCGTACAGGATTTTCTGAGCAACGAAACTTTTGCCATCGTTAAAGTTGTATTCATACAAGGGTAACCGGTGGATAGGTCAAAAGATCATCGTTCAATTCGAATATCTTACCATCATGCCTTCGGTAAGTTATAGGCTCCTCAGAGACACGGTAGATGTTGACAAATGCATACCTAACCTAAACGTGTTTAATAAATACCCAATAATACAGATTAGGTTTGTGGGACGAAAGAGAAATATGTAAGGTTTGATTGATAAACAATTAAAACAAGCGACATAAAGGAAAAGGTTTTAAAGTCAATTCCTACTTAGGTCAATAAAGAAAATGTTTATTTTTGTTACTTTTTATTAAATAATTACAATTTATATAAAGTTTTTATATGCGCTAAAACAGCTGTTCTGCCACATAACTTATAATATAAAATCAGCTGCTTTATCATATGTTATCATTTATTTTAAGTCAAATAGGACGAAATAACTATTTTGCATACCTTGCTTCTTTTTGGAAAAAAATTTTTTTTTCTCCCGTACAAAACAAAATTTAATTAATTATTAAATTTAAATAATGAAATAATATTTGACAAAACTATATAAACATCAAGTGTTTTGCACTACAAATTTAAAAAAATGTATTTGAACTTGAATGGATGAATAAAAAGTATTTTATTAACGATTGAAAATTTATACAATATATAATATATAAGGAGAGTGTGAATTTATAGAAGAAATGGATTAAAAAGTTTGAGACGCATTGCTTTATTCCCTAAAACCACTATTTACCAACCGTCATTAGTAAAACCTAGTGTCTATTAAATACTAATTGTAGAAGCCCTAAAAATGTCTTATTTATAAATCCTTACACTTACTAGTAAGACGTATGATTTACCAATATACGGGGTTTTACAGTAGCTTACAACGATAGCGCAGTTTCTGTACTACGAGACAGATTTTTTCACTGCCATCGTCCAATGTTTTCGCTCTTCATAGTGGTCGCACTGCAACTGCCGAACTTCCATTGCTTCGTCCGTCCCTTGTATCCATCGCCTTTTTGGTGTTTCGTAGAAAACCCTGTCTAGAGTCTTGTTTTTCCATCTGGTGCCATTCACTCTCTCGACGTGCCCATACAAGAACAGCTGTTTTCCTTCCACGTACTTAATTCAACTAATTTGACTTTGATCAAATTTGGTTTTTCTGTAGCGTCGTCGCCGGAAATGCTTTTCAAGTTTATCTGCTTCTGAAACTTTATACGTTTCTGCCTTGAAATGAGCGGTACTTTACACAAAAAAATTAAATTTTTTTCCTATATTTTTGCTCCACAAAATTGAATTTAAGGTTCTTATTGCATATGAAAAGTTACCGTCACAAAACCTTTTCGATCGAACTAACCTCACTTTCTCGTTGTTAATTTGTTTAATAAAAACGTTACGGATTCATATTTCGTTAAGGAATATGCAATTTTAATTGTGAATTTTGTTTAATTTTTAGTCTAAAAATAATAACAGTAATTTACTAGACAAAAACAAGCCTAACAAAGCTTAACCTAATTCAAAATATTCGATACCCAGAAGTAAAAATTGACCATGCATTTGATATTTTCTGATTCCAGTGACATCTAGTTGCGGATGTTGAAACTAAACGTACTTTTTCCAATAGCTATCTTGACTTTAGTTTTTTTTTTTTTAACAAACGTGATTAGTGTGAAGATTAGGTTTGTACATTCCAAGCACAAAGAAATTTCTGACTTTACTGTAGCGTAAATTCTGTACAGTGGAAGCTTTTAAACTATATAAGTATAGTCGCTTTCTATTAAAACCGTAAAGCCTCTGCCTTAGTGATCTCATTGTGCGTGAAGGTTAAGTTCCTCTGAATCACGAAGCTCTGAAATAACACCGCGGCACTGTGTAATAACACGCTGCTGCCATCTGGTGTCAGGGACAAAGTTTTAATTTCGTTTAAAGTACCTCACAAGCTAGGCGTATTGGAATTTTCGACTTTCCTGTTTAAAAAAGTATATCCAACTGCACCTTCTCTTTCAGGAACCATTTTCTTGGAAGCAAAATTAATATAATAACCCTTTTGACACTGTTATTTTAAATAGGTATTAAACTAATTATTTAAAATGAATTTCTTGCGTTCATTGCGACCCTCTTACAAACTGCTGTGGCAACGCATGAATGAATACACATAAATTAGTGTTATAGTTTTATTAATTTGTTATATACCTTTTGTGGTTTAAGAAATACTTTATTTATTAATAAAAAACTTTTTTAATTTTACCCGACTTTTCTTTATAGTTTTGTGTATTTACTTCTGGAATGAATCCACCACTGTAATAGTAATCTGAAGACTTACTCTTCTAAACGTTCTAAGCATTGTTCTTTACGATTCTAATGAATGCGGGAATTTCTTTACTATTTAGTCAATACGGGAATGTCTTTACTATTCTAGTGATTGCGGGAATTTCTTTACTAGTCTAATGCACACTGGAATTTCTTTACTATTTAGTCAATACGGAAATGTCTTTACTATTCTAGTGAATACGGGAATTTCTTTACTATTTTAACGCACACTGGAATATCTTTACTATTTTAATTCACACAGGAATTTCTTTACTGTTCTAACGGATACGGGAATATCTTTACTATCCTAATTCATACTGGATCTTTTTTAATATTCTAGAGAATACGTTAATTTCTTTACTTGTCTAGTGAATACGTTAATTTCTTTACTATTCTAATTAATACTGGCATTTTTTTACTATTCTAAGGGATACGGGAATATCTTAACTATTCTAATACATACTGGAATTTCTTTACTATTCTAGAGAATACGTTAATTTCTTTACTATTCTAGTGAATACGTTAATTTCTTTACTATTCTAGTGAATACGTTAATTTCTTTACTATTCTAGTGAATACGTTAATTTCATTACTATTCTAGTGAATACGTTAATTTCTTTACTATTCTAGTGAATACGTTAATTTCTTTACTATTCTAGTGAATACGTTAATTTCTTTACTATTCTAGGGAATACGTTAATTTCTTTACTATTCTAGTGAATACGTTAATTTCTTTACTATTCTTGTGAATACGTTAATTTCTTTACTATTCTAGTGAATACGTTAATTTCTTTACTATTCTAGTGAATACGTTAATTTCTTTATTATTCTAGTGAATACGTTAATTTCTTTACTATTCTAGTGAATACGTTAATTTCTTTACTATTCTAGTGAATACGTTAATTTCTTTACTATTCTAGTGAATACGTTAATTTCTTTACTATTCTAGTGAATACGTTAATTTCTTTACTATTCTAGTGAATACGTTAATTTCTTTACTATTCTAGTGAATACGTTAATTTCTTTACTATTCTAGTGAATACGTTAATTTCTTTACTATTCTAGTGAATACGTTAATTTCTTTACTACTCTAATGCATATAGGAATATTTGTACTGTACTAATGTATATTTAAATGTCTTTAATATTCGAATTTATACATAAATGTCTTTACTATTCTAATGCATACTTGAATTCCTTCACTATCGATAGTTTTGCGTTCTAAATGGGTTCAGAGGTTTCTAAAATTCTCTGAACTGTTCTGTAAGTTTCGGAAATTGCTTTAAACCTGTGTAAAAGTCTTACAATGGAAAGCGAATTGCTAAAAACCTTTTAATTATATAAATAATAAGTCGGAAATTCTTTTTTGAAAGTTCTATAAAGCTTCATTACTGATAATCGTGGAATTTCGGATGAAATTTTTAGGCAAAGAATTTGTTTAGAAACAACTCTCTTTTGTGCGCTACAGTCACGCAAAGTTAACAACTCATGTTGATCAACATATAGCCGTGACGTATGACAGCTCCCTTGCCCTCGCTAGAAACGTAATTTATTAATACCCTCCTCATCATGACGACACCCCTTTTGTCGAATTTCTTTCTCACTACAAAAGGACGAGTTCTTATTGAATAGCAGCAGGTAAGGATGTGATTGAAGGGTTGTGTGTGGATCGGGTTAGAAAAGTTGCTTTATTGAACAGAAGGGTTATCTGCGCTGTTTAACTCGGGACCGACTTCTGACAGGTTGTAGTGTTGTGGGTTAATCGAGGCTTTACCTTACTAACATTCGTTACGTTAATACAGCTGTGTCGAGTTTCACACCTTTACAGCGATGCCCTTATCTACAATGTACAAAGGTGTGTTAAAACCCTGAATATTTGTTAATAGAGGTTATATATTATATGTTTGTGCTTTACTTGTGGGTCTTAAAGTACAGTCTGCTCCATAAGCATAAGAAGAATTATGAAAGCTATCTGATGATTTGCAGACTCATAAAATCTTGCTAATTAAAAACTCGGTTGATGCGTGCGTCAAAGAAACTTGACTTAATAAAAATTGGCTTTAATAAATCAGGTTTCTTTGAGCCACCCATCAACCGAGTTTTTATTTATTAGAGCTATCTGTTGGTTCGACGGTTGAATAGATTTTCTTGGGGGTGAAGTGGACCCTTGCGGTATAGTTACCGACTATCCTTAAACACTCTTGGAACGAAAGTATTTGGTCTACGCGTGTCTACAGACACATCTTCTGGTTTAAATGTTATGTTTAAAGCAACAGGTCAGTCACTAGCTGTCTGTAAGTAGGCGCTCGCAATATGTGCGCCTTGTTAATTATATTTTACATTAAACAGGAAGAACAACCTTTATAAAGAGCTTTCTTTAACAATAACAAACCTCAAGATGGATAATGACGATGTTTAGAAGCCTTCATCTTACCATGATCATTTTCTGTTGAGCCCTGTTATTACCATGATCGTCTGTTGCTCAACCCAATTACTATCACGGACGTCTTATGTTAAGCCATGTTGTTATCATGGTCGTCTTTTGATGAGCCCTGTAAATACCATGATTTTCTTTATTGAGCCCTGTTTTCATGATCGTCCTTTGCTGAGACTTGTTATTATCACTATCGCCTTTTGTTGAGCCCTGTTATTACAATGATCGTCTTTTATTGTGCCCTGTTATTACCATGATCGTCTTTTATTGTCTTTTTATTATCATGGTCGTCTTTTTTCAAGCCCGATTATTACCATGATCGTCTCTTGTTGAGCCGTTTTATAGCATGATCGTATTTTGTTGAGCCCTCTTTTTACCATGATCGTCTGTTGTTGAACCTTATTATTATCATGAACGCCTTATGTTGAGGCATGTTGTTTTCATGGTAGTTTTTGTTAAACGCTATTATTACCATGATTTTCTTTATTGAGCCCTGTTATTATCATGATCGTCTTTTATTGATCCTTTTTATATCATGTTCGTCTTTTGTTGAGTCTGATTACTACAATGATCACCTCTTGTTGAACTTTTTTATTATCATGGTCGTCATTTATTGAGTCTTGCTTTTACCATCAACATCTTTCGTTGAGTTTTATAATCACCATTATCGTCTTTTGTTGAGCCTTGTTATTATAATGAGCATCATTTGTTGAGCACAGTTATTAATATGATAGTCTTTCATTGAGACTTGATATTATCATGGTCATCTTCTGTTGAGCCTGGTTATTTCGATGAACGTTATTTTTAAGCCATGTTATTATAAAACTGTTTTTGAAGCCTTTTCATTAAAAATGTGCGCACGTTTATTAAAAGCTCTTATAATGAATAACGGGTTTTTTTTATTATCTTGTTCATTTTGTTACTTCTCCAGAAAATATTCAACTTCTTACTGAATTATTAATTCAGTAATTTTAAGGACTTTGAACCACTAATTTTTTATAACAAACGTATTTCGTACTAGTTTAGCGAATTATCGTGAACTTTGAGACAAAACGAGTTAAAAGGAATATTGGTTTTCTAATGACGTCAGAATTTTGGAATAAAATAAAACAAATAAATGTGGATTTTTTGAGTAGTTGAAACAATATTTCCATTTAAATTGACAAGTCAAGTAAATTGTGCAGTGCGATTGGAAGTAAGGAGAACTCCCGTGGGGCAGGGGTTTATGGTAAGGGCAGGAGATTTGGTTGACTGAGATTCTCTGGAGAGAAAAAAACTGAATATGTAAGTCAGGGGTTGTCTAAATCTCGCCACCGACCCTGAATGGCGTCATGCGTATAAATAGAATCCCTATAAACGCTTTTGCTTCCTTAAATTGAAGCCCATATATTTATTTTAAAAAAAACTCTGTTGATAGTTTACCATTGATAGTAAAATTAGAATTCTTATTTATCGTCGGATACTTAAACAAAATTTTACTAGCAAATGACCTAAAATATATCTCATGAATTCATCTTGTTTCTAATGTTTGTACACATTGTTGATTGTAAACGTTTTTGCGTTTTTCTGTACAGTGAACTATACTTTGAAGAAAACTTGGAAAATAATTACATTTGGGGAACTACCAAAAGTCATGCTACACTCACAAATTTTCCAATGCTTATTCAACCGGAAGACTGGCAGTAATCTTCCCCTAAGTACTTCATAACCGCGTCAGTTCCAACATTCATGATTTATTAATAAACCGATGAGTGTCTCGACAAGTACGTTATCTTCAGAACTTTATTTACACTCTGCCTGCGCGTTTCTTACAACTTCACTCTTAGTTGTAGTGGCTACGCTCAAGCTGATGAGGAGGCTGGTGATACGAAAGTACATTAAAAATATTTCGATAAGCAATACGGTTTTAAAACATAAAGTTGCTTATATTTAGACGATATAAGCAACGTTTCAACACGTTTCAGCTAGCAAATCGCCATTCTCCATCCAGAAATAACATTTTATAACTTTTTATAGTTATACTGTTATAATGTAAAAATACAGATATATACCCGTAACCCAGAACTGGTGGCTTTTGAGCGGGTAAAGCAATTGACCAATAAAATTTAATAAATTACAATGAAAATATTTGAAAGAACCACAATCCCACAAAACTAATCAAAATTAAACCTTTATGTAGATTTATATGACCATGTCATCATCATCAAAGGGTCTTATTACAAAATTACAATCTAGTAAACAAGACGTTACAAACCAGAGTGATCGTCATCTGATGATGATGACATGGGTCATCAAATGTACATGAGGGTTTAATCTTAAGTAACTTGTTTTTTGTTATTTTTGTGGTATTGGGGTTCTTTCCAATATTTTAATTTTAATATATTATACCACTGTTCTCTTGATTTTGAATAAAAATGAATAAAACTCAAAAAAATAATAAATTTTAATGTGCGTTTAAAAATTGCTAGTTGCAGTCCTTTTTATCAATAATTTCATTACTCAGACATATTCATTCACTATATAACCCTCAGTCTGTGTTGCTCGAAAGTTTTAGATTGTTTCAAGAATACGCCATGAACTGCACTATGCTATATACAGGCTGTTCCAAAAAGAATGCTGGCATTTGGAACGAGCTATACTGAAAGTCTGTTCACGATAACTAAGCTACTTAAACATCAATCTGAAGTAAGTTTTCTTTACTGTGTTTGCCAGTTTCATACCCAGTGAGACTGATGGCAATCCCAATTTTCTTATAAGAGTGCTGTTCTCAGACGAAGCTACATTATACACAAATCGTTATCTTAATCGTCACAATTGTCGGATATGGAGCTCAGCTCAACCTAACGTTGTCGAAGAACATGTGTGCGTTTTGCCAAACGTGAACGTGTGGTGTGAGTTAATGAATGATCAAGTCATAGGTCCTTTCGTTTTCGCCGGTAAAACAATGAATAGAATAATTTATCTTGATATCCTTTTCACAATTCGAAGAACATTGAACAACACGATGAGATAAAAAAAACTTTGTTATCTTGTCTTTAATTTTACATTTAATTCGTTTAGTTATCTTAAGGAACCTTTCAATAACCTTCAATATTTTTGGAACAACCTGTATTTCAAATTGCCTAAATTCAAATTTTTCAACCGTTAAATGTATGTTTTTAATGTGAGCACATTGTTAATCACATTGGCTGAGACCATTAGCATAATCTGACAAGTACTAAAGAAATGGATGGCAAGATAAAACATGGTAAAACAGAGTCGGGGATTATACTCAGGTTGGGGATTTTAGTCAGGGTTAGGGATTTTATTCAGGGTTGGGGATTTTACTCTGGTTGAGGATTTTACTCAGGTTGGGGATTTTAGTCAGGGTTAGGGATTTTATTCAGGGTTGGGATTTTACTCAGGGTTGGGGATTTTACTCAGGGATTGAGATTTTACTCAGGGTTGTAGATTTTGCTCATGGTTAAAGATTTTGCTCAGGGTTGGGGATTTCACTCAAGGTTGCGGATTTTACTCAAGGTTGGGGATTTTATCAGACTGCTTGTATTCCGTACTTAAAATTATTTTAATTTTAACTTTCGTTTCAAAATTCCGGATTTATATCCCTAGCCGCGCTGGATTAGGAACTGATTACTTATATTTTTGCTTACCCTATACATTGTTCATATAACGCCTAGTCTTAGATAATTTTTAAATAATTTACATACTTTTTCTATAAACATGTCTAAATTCTATGCATTTTAACCATTAAATGAAAATTTTTATTCATCTCATTTACTAAAACAATAATAAATATAATTATAATTAATATTATATATATAATTAATATGAACACTTTCTGAATTGAATTTTTGAGATTTAGAAATTAATTATCCAATTTTAAGTGCATTTTTTAATTTGTCATAAAATTATCCTGTGATACATTTTGTAGTACTTGTTTTTAAATGCTCAGGGTTTGTTTCTGGAAATTCGACGTTAGTTCGAATAACCAATAAAATTGTGAGATAATTGTTATTTATAATAATATTATCTATCACAGTATTATTTCGTAGGTAGGGGAAATTGGATAAATAATACAAAATAAGTATAAAAATGCGCAAACAAATAGTATTGGTAATTATTGCGTAACGTACGCGATAGTATCCGAAAATTGGTCCTTGGTTTGTAACAGGCGAAGGTACCTGATACGCACCTCGCCTCCACGGGTCAGACAGTGATGCAACGGCGTACGTTTTTCTACCTGCGACCGGAATTCTGTACCTTTTTCAGGCTTGGAATAAACCGGACAGGTTTACCGACATATTTGAGAAGTGTGAAGGTTATATAACCGAGGCCCGTTCAGAGAATAGCAAGTTAGCGAGGTAATTAGACACGGTGGTCCGACATGCCTGGTGTGAGAGCATCTACTTTAGTGTGAACCTTGTGGCGCTATCGTGTAGCGAGTGATTGAAACCCAGTGCTGGCCGGATTACCTGCCTCATCCCAGTCTAAACTTCTTTCTATCTTCATATAAATCCTCCGTCATGGGTTTTCTGTATGACTTAGGTTATTCTTGTACTTCACACTCTTCAAGGTTTACCTATTATTCTTCTGAGGGTTTCCATTCCCAGATCTTTTGGGGAAATCTGTTATAATGCTCGTTCGCCTTACGTGCCCACACCAAAGCAACGTTTTTTCTCTATCGTGTTTGTCAACGTTGTATCAACTTCCATTCTTGTATTTTGTTTTCAACCCATTATAGTTTACTAATATGCCTAGTACATACCCACTGGGGTCTTTAGTCGCTTTCTCATTATTTCGCTTGGTGTCCAGACTTCTGCTTCATAATGTGGACTTCTGTTTATGCTTTCTTTAAAAGTGTGAAATACGCATCTTGTGCAATAGTATAATTCCACAAAAACTGATGTAGCTATCTGATCACTGTTCTGCCCTTCAATATTTTATTTTGAATGACAGCTTCTATCCCGATAAAATTACACAGTTGGTGTAGTTTATCAGTAATTTGGTAACAGAGGTAAAAAAGATATTCGTGAAAAAAAGTGGCAACCCTTTTAAAATACACAGCCTGATATAAATAAATGAATAGCCACAGTAGATAAATAACACTAAAAAGATGTTAAAACGTGAGAAATGTTAAAATAAATATGTGGCATGTGTTTCCTTGGATTCTATTGTTCTACCCGACTTTCTTAACCTAATTTCATACTGTAAAAAGAAAGCAAACATTATATTATGCAAAAAAGAGATCGAACGATAAAAGTTAGAAAAACAAACGGCTTGGGGATTTTTCAAACGCATTACAGTATATTCATGTTTATTATGTGCATGCTTTTTAGATTACGCTGCGCATTAACGCGAGGCCGTTTTACGCATTAACAGCACCTGGACCGTGTCATGTGGCTGAATAAATTAAAACCTTCAATACCAGAGAATATAGCATTGAAGTATTTACAAATTGAATGCACTTGGCTCGGGTTTTATTTAAACTGAGCGGGTCTGACTGACCTGTTTTAAATTACAAGAAATATACGTAGAACTACGTGACTTAAAGAATAACAATGTAACGTAAAGCTGTCGAAATCGCTTGAGAGTTACAGGAAATATACGTAGAACTACGTGACTTAAAGGATAACAATGTAACGTAAAGCTGTCGAAACCGCTTGAGAGTCACAGGAAATATACGCGGAACTACGTGACTTAGATAACAATGTGACGTAAAGCTGTCGAAATCGCTTGAGAGTTACAGGAAATATACGTAGAACTACGTGACTTAAAGAATAACAATGTAACGTAAAGCTGTCGAAATCGCTTGATAGTTACAGGAAATATACGTAGAACTACGTGACTTAAAGAATAACAATGTAACGTAAAGCTGTCGAAATCGCTTGAGAGTTACAGGAAATATACGTAGAACTACGTGACTTAAAGAATAACGATGTAACGTAAAGCTGTCGAAATCGCTTGATAGTTACAGGAAATATTCGTAGAACTACGTGACTTAAAGAATAACAATGTAACGTAAAGCTGTCGAAATCGCTTGAGAGTTACAGGAAATATATGTAGAGCTACGTGACTTAAAGAATAACAATGTAACGTAAAGCTGTCGAAATCGCTTGAGAGTTACAAGAAATATATGTAGAACTACTTGACCTAAAGGATTATAATGAAACGTAAAGCTGTCGAAATCTCTTGAGAGTTACAGGAAATATATGTAGAACTACGCCACTTAAAGGATAACAAATGAAACGTAAAGTTGTCGAAATCGCTTGAGAGTTACAGGAAATATATGTAGAACTACGTGACTTAAAGGATAACAATGTAACGTAAAGCTGTCGAAATCGCTTGATAGTAACTTAATATTAACTTAAAATTGAGTACAAAAAGGTGTACGACTCATTTCTGACTTTAAACGTATGAGTCGATGAAAGATGTTTCAGGTTGGGGTTCATTAAGAGGAATCTAATAGGACTATTGTAGACGGACGAGATTCCGTGGAATTGTCAACGTCCCGCAAGTGTATTCTAAGCTTTTGGCGCTGCAGAAAAGCTTAACGGAGAGAGAGAGCAGGGAGAAAGGGCGAGGGTTTGTGTGTTGAAGGATTGTATGGAAGAGAGAAACCAGGGGATTGGGGAATGCTACTCACCTATTCGGACTAAAAAGGTTTCTTACGTTGACGAAATGTTTTCTTTCATAACGACCACCAGAGAGCAGCATAAGTCATGAAGGGACGTATAAGCAAGGCTAGACAATGTTAGAGCACATAATGTTTCTTATCCCTATATCCGTGTATAAGGAGAAGCTGTTAACATCGTATTCCGCTGGAGACGCTGGCTGAAACAGTTTTGGACGATGCGTTTCTCACAGCGACAATCGCTTCCTTGGATTTTAAATTTGCGTCATGCTTCATGCGTCCGACTTTTTGTCCAGTATCTACATACACGACAAAACATGGAGGTCGGAGCACAAAAAACAAGTTCAATCTAAAGCACGCTATTCAGCTGTCAAAAACAGAAGCTGCTTGAATACTGGTTTAATCACGACTGGCGGAGCGCGCGAATATAAAGCCTCGCCAACTCTTGACTCTCCCTCTAACATACATGGACGTGGTCGGGATATGATTAGCTTTTAAAAATTCTATACTTAATCTTCATGTAATCTTAGTTTAAACGGATTTTAACTGTACAAAGCAATTCAGGGGTTTCTGGCTGTCAGAAGTTACCCTTATCCCAGAAGAAGTTCTGCAGTTTCCCTTATCCCAGAAGAGGTTCTGCAGTTACCCTTATTCCAGAAGAAGTTCGGCAGTTTCCCTTATCCCAGAAGAAGTTCTGCAGTTTCCCTTATCCCAGAAGAAGTTCTGCAGTTTCCCTTATCCAGGACATTCCAGCCCTAGAGACGCTTCTACCCACACAACAACAGCTGTTTTCCCTATCCTTGCTCTCCTCAATGTGGAAGATCCACTGCTTTCCCTATCTAGCATTTCTATTTCCTTTTGTACTATATTACCATCGTATCCCTCCCCCTCACACACACACACACACACACACACACACACACAAACACACACACACACACACACACACACACACACACACACACACACACACACACACACACACACACACACACACACACACACACACACACACACACACACACACACACACACACACACACACACATACACAAACACACACACGCACACACACACACAGGAATTGAATGTCAACACTATGGCAGATCGGCCACTCTTAATATAAGGGATTAAGACCTTTATTGATCCCCCTGGGTCTGTCTGAGTAAATCCCAAAGTTATCAATTATTAACACAAATATAAACAAATTGAAATATTTCCAAAAAAAAACAGCTTTTACCCACATTTGTTCTATTCTGAACTAAAATCTCTTAGAATATACATTTGAGTACATTCTTCAGCCTTTTTTCGGAATCAAAACATAATTTCGTACATACGTTTTGATAATGGAGTTTTTACGAAACGCGTCAAGGAAGAATAATGTATTAATGTTAGGAAAGGACAGAGAATGTATTCAATTATACAGCAAAATTCCTAACAGAAATGCAGATACAATTCTTAATATAGGCCTATTTATCTCCATTTCTGTTAGAAATATTTGTACATACGAGTACATAAAACCTAAACAGTACTTGAAGAAGTACTATACTTCAAAATGGAGTCATTGCGAAATGCGTCCACAAAGGATAATAGTGCAATGTTAGGAAAGGCATAAAAATATACTCAATATATAAAGAAAATGATCATATTAAGAATTTCAAGTTCTTAAAATGTTTTTTTTTAAAGTTCAAAATTAAAGTTTGAATTTTTAAAGGAAAAACAGTTTAAAATTATTTTCGAATGTTTATTTAGAAATATACTCTTATTTAGAATCTGTGTGTAAGTATTGAAGGACATCGCAGTGGTCAGGCAATGTCACTGCGCCGGTTAACGGCTAAAAAGAGGTGCGACCTACGCGAACAATATCCGCCATGGCCTGTAGTATCGTCCCATGCGGCCACTTTGCACTTACACCTCTTTAGTGGCAACGTTCATTAGGCTAATTAAGCCATCCCCGTGGAACACGTTCAAGTCGCCGTGGGACAAGTGTACATTCTCCAGGCCGGACGACACAATACAGACGCACGCTCGTATATCGTCGGATAATTAGAACACAACAAGCCAGAACTAATTAATAAAAAAACCCGGCGGTGTAAAATTTCCATAACAACACCATTTTCCATGATATATCCGGCCAGATGCATCGCGCTATTGTACATAAATAGAAATATTTATGCCCGTTTATCAGATACTTTTGATGTACGACCGCTTCTAATCTGATGATGTCCGATGTAATTTTTTACTTTATTACTAATGAAGTCTATTGTTTGGTTATTTATTGTAATTGTTCCGGCGAACAATCGTCCGTGGCTATTACAGGTGATTTGTTTGCCGATGTTCAACGAACGAATCCGATTTATGGGCGTTTAGTAGCAGCGGTCATTACAGCTTCTGACCTCGATTTAATTTGCCGCATTTAATGTTTTGTCGCTGGGAGTAGACGCTGTCATCGCGTGGAATCGATCTACAAACGCCGTTATATTAATGGAGAAGAACTATTGGTTGTGTGGTCAGCGTCAAGGGGTATTGAGCTTACTATGCCCGCTAATGCGCACAGTACGCCTAGGTACGTTTATTTATTTACAATGTCTTCTCATTTCCAAATAGCGGTCCCTAGGAGGTTTATCGTTTTCCGGAAGCTTTCTGAGGTATTAAGCCTACAAGTGTTACTGTTACATGATAACACTTGGTCCCAGTTAATAGCTGAGTTCGAATCGCCGCACAACACGTGCGAGAAGTGCAAAATTAGAGTCCATGGAAATGCACATTCAGGACTATTCTTACAACAAACGTGTGATATTTTTACACAGCGCCGTACCAATTCTGTTGCGCTTGTCGTTTTCAACAGAGAAAAATGTTCCTTGATAACAAGTCATCGCTCATTCATTCCGGGAGGGGAAATTTTTAGGAGCCAGTGGACTTTTAAGGGATTAACATTTATTCACTGGTGTAAATCTTAGACAATGCGAACAACTCATATTTTGTAAATAGCGGTTAATAAGACAGACCATCCCGCTAGCCAGTGCCTCTAACTTTAGTTTCTACTGTAGAAGACCAATCCTACCTTACACGCGTCATATTCCACTGGTGAAGTTCTTTTTTGACGTTACTAGAAAGTTAAAAAATATATTAGTATCGGTTTCGGAAAAGAATTAAATTTAAAGAGTCTTGCAAATGTACCAAAAAAATCTGAAACACTTCCCTTGATAAATACGCACTTCATTGCAATCAGAGGCCGTACAGTCGTTTCCTAGTAAAATCAGATCCTACATGATCTCCTAGATTAGCTGAATTTATTCATTACGTAGAACAAGCTGCCTTGTGAGCTGAGTTTAAAGAAACTTTGTAACTCTTTACCGTTTCCCTCAAATCAGGTTGCCATGTTTCGCAGGTCGTATGTTGGCTCATTGCTAGCTTTCCTTTTCAGTCTCGTTCTGTCGTGGTGTAAGCAGCGTACTGGAAAAGTGGCAACGCTGCGCGCAGTTCTTTCCACCCTGCCCATTCAAATACTTTTCTAATTTTAAATTTACCAGTAACGAGGTTTATTATATCAGCGTAAATATTATCACTTCGCACCAAATTAATTTAAAATTTATTTACTCAGTGGAACGTGGTTTGTTTTTTGAATTTTCAAGGTGGTCAGCCACTACGACTACGAATATTATCGCCCATGAAGGATAGGAAATTATTGTGGGTACAGGTAGAATTAAGGTAAATCATTCAATACTATCCATTAGTTGAATACCTTATGAGAGTTGTGTATCCACTCACAAAGTAGATTATAAAGGCGTACTTTACACTACACCTAAAAACTTGTAATATAATCCTTTGAACGGAATGTAGATGATATTTAGTGAGTGCCTCACAGTGTTTAGCCTAGAGCCTACACTTTTACCCTAGGAGAATGTTTTCTTTTCGTGCCGACGATAATTAAGATAGCGTAGATAAGTTTATTACAAGTTAAATAATCAAGGCTTTGCACTGCATAAGTAGAACGAGCGTGCAAAGTTGCGCGGATCAACCGGCGGACATTGTGCCCGTTATCCGTTACTCGATGTCTTTACAACGTTTTTGTCATGATTCCATCTTATCTGTTTGTTAAAAGGAAGGAAGTCGGCGCATAAAGCAAAGATTTATGCAAGAATACAATAGGAAGATCCCTTGGTACGATCGCCGAGCCTAAGGAAGATGTTTACATAGTTAAATAGTGGCTATTGTTCTTTATAATATAAATGTAAATAGCGCCGTAATGAATAGGTTGGTGTCACTAAAACCTGCAGTAACAATCGTTTCCTCCACTAATAATACTATGTGCACTTGCTGAGGTTTATAACCTCCGGAGGTAGCCACACGTAACACAATATCTAACGGGTGCAGTTATTTAAAGAGGAAAATAGTTCATTGGTTTGAGTCATGAACTATGTGTACTATCTCTATTTGTCTCCAGTATAGGGCTCGCCTGTTTCAGAAAATAATCACTTCTATGGGAACCGCAGTTTTCTGGGCAACGCTAGAGCTAGAACGTTTCTGGGACGACAGCTGCAACAGGTCGTTTCTTTTTTGGGGCACACCGCGCTTCTTCTGAGATGTCACTGTATCGGGAAGTGCCACGGTCTGCTTGCACATTTGTTCCCGTAATGAGGACGGGTCACATATTCACCCATTCTTTGGTCGAGTCTCCCAGCTGTTTGGCTTGTGACAAGGAAGATGAGACGGTGGAGCTTGTTGTACTGTAAATCTGTTAATGTTGCAAGAGATAAATTTAAAATAAAAATTATTTCAGCTCATGTAGAGTAACGGATATCTTGACGGATCGTGTATATTGGGCGCTGGCAGAGAAAGTTTACAAAAGAAACCAAGTCATAGGAGAGTTAACTCTCGTAATAAGAAGTAGGAGGTATATAGGTACTAGAACAATTTTTTCTTCAATTTGAGCACCGGTCTTCGATTGTGCAAGTAACCCTTATATTCCAATTATCAATAGTTCATAAGTACCGTCTTATAGACTACCTGGGATGTCTCAGAAAGAGCAGAAAGAACGAAAGACCTAGAGGAACAGCGAAGAAGGAGGATGGAGTGGTTGACACAAAGAGATGGAGAGAGTTTTATTCTTACTCTGTCCTTATTCCAAGGACTAAGAGCAGACACCAGAACACATTTTAAATATATTTGTGTAATAAATACATATTCTTACGTATAAATAGGATATGTATATTCTTACATATAAATACATATCCTTTACAGTTAATTAAATCCAAGTGTACAGTAGTTTTAGCGTTTAAAACCAACAACAAAACACATTATTTGAATACTCTAATCCTTACTGTATGCGGATGAAGAGATACTCCATGACCTCGATAAGTTCTAGATACCCCCTGGCAGCCTGGATATAACTATATGGGGGTTAACTTTATAGAGGACAACAAAAAATAACGAAGTCAAGTTATCCGATTCCTTAGCTTTCTCAAGGTTTACTGAATAGTTCAACATTAACTATTTCACCAGTGTTAGCATTTCTTTATGCTCTAACGGCAAGGAATTACCTACACTAAAATTGTTTAATGTGCCGGAGTTTTCATTTTGTCTGTAGCTGTAATCCCAACAAATTTGGATCGCTATAACTATCCATAGCCTGGATTGGATATCCAGGTTAAGTATTAGTCTGGGTGTAGAGTAACCCATAGGTTACCTTCAGGGATGAGATCCTTTCATAGAAAAGTTGACATAAATGTTCTAATGTTACATCTGACGGTAACCGATTTTAGTCTTTATGAGCTACTTTTTCCTCTCCAATGTTCACGTATACCTCAATGAGCAATCTTTTCAAATTAAATGGCGTTCAGGTTTTTGTTCCACCTAGAAATACATTGAATTGTCCATCAGTCTTTATCCATTTGTCCAATCGTCTTTGTTCAGCGTCGACAAGATTTTCACAAAATGTTTTACACAAGTTAGAGTCGAATGTTAATTTTTCTAGTTCTAGAAAATGTTAAATTACCTTGATTGACCGTAGCACTCTTTCCCTCACTCGTGTTCGAAGGAGTTATTGTATTGTATGGCTAAAACCCATAAAGTTAGAAGATTCGGCAAAGAGGAGGTCTGATGAGAGGTAACGTAAATAGCGTAGAACGTACTCAGATGCATTCCGATGTCTGGTGTATCTCTCAAGTATTTAGAGACTGTCGTCTTTAGCCACGTGTATGCTTCTTATGTTATACAAATATCTTCATCTTACTCTCTCTCACACATTAAGACTCTTGGATACTCATACCATGTAGGATGAATACAAGCACCCCGTCTCGGGCCTGACGCTAGCCAACCAGGTGGGAGTCATGGCATTGAAGTTGGATTCGTGGGGGTAGAGGTTTCATATGTCTAAACTGGAGATTATTCCACTAGACAAAGAGGTGGATTCGGAAACAAGTACTCTTTTTCGCCATTCTTTTTCACCATATTTCTTTCTTCGACACATTTTTCGCAAAACACACTGGGGAATGTCCTCTTTAGTTTGGGGTATGCCTCTTATTTTGTACAGATATCTTCATCTCACATTAAGACTCTGGCATACTGGTCCCACGGGTCATGAAACCAAGCACCCGGTCTCGAGCCTGACGCTAGACAACCGGGTGGGAGTCACGAGTTTAAGGTTGGATTCGTAGGGATAGGGGTTTCATATGTCTAGACTGGAGATTATTCCACATAAGGATCTATCTTTGGGTTCTTAGGCAAAGAAGTGGAGTCGAAAAACATATGCTATTTTTCACCATCCCCCCCCCATCTCTCTTCCTTCTACACATTTTCTTTTTCAAAACACACTGGCGAATTCCTTTTTAGTTTAGCGTGTGCCTCTTATTCTGTGCAACGACCTTCATCCGACTCTCTCTCACACACACATCATTTCCTTCTTCTGAAGTTTCTAAGTACTTATACATATGAAAATTCATAACTCTTTAGAAATTAATTTAAGAATCATCACAAAACGAGTACGTGAAATAGTTTCTTCGATCACGATTTTATTTGACTATTTAAATTACTTAATTACTTAGTATTTTATTAAAGTTAGAGTTGTTTGCTGTCATGGATTCCCTTTTTAGGAATACAGTTCCTGTTTTTGCGGAGGGATGATAGATGAGGGTCAGCTTACACCTAGCTATTGTACCAGCATGCACCATCTACCGCCCAGTCCGCCATAGGGATTGATCAAGAACGGCGGAGCAAACCTTTTTATATATACCAGAAAATAATAATAATTTAATTAGTGTTGAAGTTCAAATTTAAGATCTTACACTTCTTTATTCGAGTAGCCTAAATACTAGAGACAACTTCTGTGGCTTTTTAATCCGGAGTATTGGGGATGTACAAGTGCAGCATGGCAGGAGTCTTTCGAGACTCCCCGTGTATGAGGGGGGGGGGGGTCAGGTCTAACCTTAATACCCACTAAAGTCACATCTCTCTCGATATATCCCCCACGGAGCAACCGCTAGGAAACACTTCTCGGGATGGCAGTAGCTGGTCAATTCGTCCTTCATTTCCGGTTTTCCTCCTCCTCTCTTCAACCTAAAAGTTTCGGAATCACTCTAGTCTTCTTTGTACCGCTTCGTCCGAAGCTCTGTCCACTTCCAGCACCATCCGGCCATCCTCTGAACAGGTTTAAACCGACACCTACGATCCTCTATATCGAATGAGGAAATCTGTGCTCGTCCCAATATCTTACGTCCCTCTGCATTAGTCTAGGGAGCACCTATTGTTCCTATATCCCGGCGTCCCTTGCTATCTACCGACCTGATGTTTCATTCTTTTTTATTGTACCCTTAGGTTTCTACTCCTTTATGCGATCTATGGAAAAATCTTCCTATGCTTCCTCCGATGTTATAATCATTTCTACCAGGTATTCAGACGTGATCATCATATCCATCATGGCTTCGTCGATGCTACTCCAGGACATACAAAGAACACAAGGGACATTGACTGTGCGAGTGTGTGTGTGTTTGTGTGTGTGCGTGCTATAGGAAAGGTTCCTTATTCTTCTAGCGGTCTTCCTAGTAGAATCTGAGTTGCCGTCAACTCACTGATTATTAATAAAATAGTTTTCACGGGCAACATAGCCTGCATTAGGATTTACAGACATACCATAATTAAGGTATAAACATTTTTTCAACGAATATTGTGAAATATTTCTTGTTGAACCCTTCACAAGAGTCGAATCAATGTAATAATTTTAATGGAGAGTATCTTAATTCAATAATATATAGGACATAAGTCTGAATGTATTAATCTGCAACTGATATAAAGAGTCGATAACATTAATTGAATTTTGTATGTTATTATATAAATATTAAACAACAATTTAATAACTCATTTTGTGTTTCAGATTTTTCAAGTACAGTCAACGTAAAACAAATTTAGAGGCAAATACAGTGTATTCAGTGTAAGTTGAAACTTTTATTTATTCATTTGTTTTTGTTCTGTGTTCTTACTCAGCTTGAATGTAAGACTATATATGATGTTTTCAGGACGGTTAATATACTTTTAACTGGTTTTCCAGTGACGTTGAACCTCGATTTGTCCCCTATTGGTGTAAAAACTACTACTACAGGCTCAAACTGCACAGATTATATATTTGGGATTTATCGCGTTTAATTATTTATAACAAAAGCATTTGACGCGAAAATCTAATAAGCTTTCAAATAGACATGATGGTCGTTCGAGTAGGCTATTAACGAATCCAAAAACATTGACTATAATCAATTTATTAAAGCATGATGATTGTCGATAACGCTTTAGGCATTTGAATGGTAGTAATTAGTGATTATAGATGTCTACTATGTCAACTAAAGGAACAGTTAAACAAAATTCAATCCAGTACCACTACTCTATGTTGAATAGAGGGACATTCAGCTTTGAATTTTTGTACCCATTTCTTCAACTTGAATTTCGTTATCTTATCATTAAGCTCTTCCTCTTAAATATTTTACATCACAGGTTTTCTTACATTCTCTTTCAACTTCTTAGTTAACAGTTAAATAATATACCATGTAAGTCTAAGTATTTCGTCAGCCCGTGACAGTTTCTCGCTGCCCCATAGTTCTCAAAATGCTTGTCTTCTACCTGATAACCTTTATCTCTTCTTTGTTTCTCTTTCTTTACCTTATAAATCTTCTCGCTTAAAATGCAACTCTGAAGTACTTAATTTACTAGATCATATTATCTGTGATTCGTTGTGTACCAAACCTACTTGCTTCATTTTAGATATTTTCCTTATTTTAAACTTTTTTTCTTTAACCTTTTCCTAACTGTCTCCTGCATTCATCTTCCAGGCCTAGTCTTCAGTTATATAAAAAAGACAAGTGTTTAAATGCTTTTTAAAGTAGTCAAAATTTTTATTTTCTACCTGATACTCTTAAGCGTTTCCACAGAATACATTTTCCCAACTTTATAGAGTTTTCTGCCTTTTCTCGTAGCTTCCTGTTTCTGGTAGATAATAATACTGAGTACCCTTTGGCCTGTGCATTTACCAGTTTACTCTTTCCACTCTTTGTCCAAACCATTAATCTTTCAGTCAATACCTCCTACCTCCAAGGACGTTCTTGAAGTCAAATTTCTCAAAATCGTCCCTGTCCTTTGTGCACGTTTGAAAAAACGTATTGACATTAAAAATAGATTGCGGTTAGTTTCTCAAGGCCATCAAAATAATAAATAAATACGAGCTCTGGGTTTCATTAACAACTCAGTTGTACTGCGAGGTCTGATCAAATTCCTCACTTGAACGTTAAAAATTCAAATTAAGAAAACCAATAAATAAACGGGGCAGCGAACAAGCTGAAATTGATTTCCATAATTTTTAACCAACAAATTACTTACAGAAGGAGCAAAACAAATGAGCGGCGCAAAACACAGCTATAAATTGCAATTCATTGAGGTCATTTTCAATTAAATTAAAACCGCTGCAGGTGAATCTATTTCCGCCTCCGTACATTTCGCACGTTCTGCTTAATAACGATCAAGGCTGTTTGAAGCACTGGGCGTTTCGGAGGCTAGAAGTTATATCCAAGCGGTGCCGGTGCTCTGTTACTTCTGGTAGAGGACTGATAGCCATTCAACTCAAGAGGTGAAGCTCAGTACAGTATATGCTATATCGGTTTAGTATGACTGTGTGTGCATTAATTTGCTTAACTCTCTCTCCCATCGTTCTCTCACCCACCGCTCTCCTTCTCCCATCGTTCTCTCTCTCCCTCCTCTATTTCACCCTCTCCCCTCCCGCGTCTCTCTCTCTCTCTCTCTCTCTTCATCTTTATCTATTAATCTCTATCTATCTATTTGTTTTTCTGTCTATCTATCTATCTGTTTGTCTATCTATCTATCTATCTGTCTGTCTGTCTATCTATCAATCTATTTCTCTCTCTCTGTTTGTCTCTATTCTCTCTCTCTTTCTTTCTTTCTCTCTCTCTCTCTCTCTTCATCTTTATCTATTAATCTCTCTCTATCTATCTATTTGTTTGTCTGTTAATGTCTATGTATCTATCTGTTTGTTTATCTATCTAAGTCTCTCTCTCTCTCTCTCTCTTTCTCTTCCCCCCCTCTCTCTCTCTATCCATCTATCTATCTATCTATCTGTCTATTTATCTATCTATCTATCTGTCTATATATCTGTCTGTCTATCTAACTATCTTTCCATCTATCTATCTGTCTATCTATCAATCAATCTATCTATCTATCTACCTATCTATCTATCTATCTACCTATCTCTCTATCTATCAATTTATAGACCTATCTATATATACCTATCTATCTATCTATCTATCTATCTATCTATCTATCTATCTATATATCTATCTATCTATCTATCTATCTATCTATCTACTTATCTATCTATCTATCTATCTATCTATCTACCTATCATCTACCTATCTATCTGTCGACCTTTTTATCTACCTATCTACCTATCTATCTATCTGTCTGTCTATCCATCTATATATCTACCCATCTATATATCTACCCATCTATCTATCTATCTGTCTATATACCTATCTGCCCATCTGCCGATGTAACTCACCATCTATTTATATCGTCAGTCGTTCTCTCCATTGAAATCATATTTTTCCCAAATTTAAATCACTATTCATGGTTGAGACCTTAAAAGTATTTTTTTCTTATTTAGTATGCATTTTGTAAATAAATTTTGAATATATTATTAAGTAAGATACGTAAAAACGAAAACATCGAAGATGATAGTCCCTAACCAGTATTTTCATTACACGCATGCATTACAATAAGCGTATAAGGGGAAGATTTTAACTCGTAAGTTAGTTTTGCAACCATTCTCAAGTGATTTATTAACGGGCATTTCCTGACGATTATATATCACATGGTAAATATGTAGAAAAGTCCATTTTAATATATAATGATAAAAGGCAGCTGTTTATTAAGGTTAAGCATGACTACGTGTGTCACACTTTGCTGCCTGCGTATCGATCGGCCAAGAAAAGATCTCTCCGTAATGCGAACGCTGAAAAAATAATAACTTTGACAGATAATCGGGACAAAGGATAGGGGGACTTGCTAATCCAATCCGATAAAAGTACGTCGTACAGTGTGTCGTAAACGTATATCTGGAGCGACCAGATGTCCTCCCTTCCAGCCATTAACTGGCTAAATATGTGCTGACGCAGAGAGGGGACGCGACCGTTCAATATTCATAACCTATCCAGTAAACTGTGATTCGCACCAAAACAATTACAGTATTTATTACGTTACAATGCGGTTACAGACGGAGCAAATTTGAAAGGAGTCACGTAAATTTTCTAAACGTCAAATGGAATTTCACGCTTTAAAGGGTTGCAAGTCGGATTAATTCAAAGTAACACTAAAATTCTGTAAATACTTCGAAGAGAGCAAAATTTAAAAAAACAACGATTTTCAGCCGAAAATTAATTTTTAAACGGTGATTTTCACATTTATTTATTTATTAAAAATTAGTAAATTGCTTTACGTAATATGTAAAACGTAAAATACATTTTAAGAATACTGTCATAAAATCTTTGTTTATTAATGTTAAATATAACAAAAAAATATATTTTAAACTAACAATAATATTTATGTTAAATTGGTAAAATGTATCTCCATTTCTCGGCTAAAACCGATAAAACTTTTTGATGTCCAATAGCCTAAAGATTTTAGAACAGCTGTAGATCCCGTAGCTTAAAACCTTGAAAATGAGATTTTTGAAGCGCGAAAGATCATTAGGCTCGACGCTTATTTAATTGAATATTAAATGCCGTTAAATTTGGCACAAGTTAGCGATGAGTTGAATAGTTTTGGAATTTCCTTCGCTGCTAACAACACATTCTCAGTGAGCCTGAATCCTGTTTCCATCTACGAAGCAAACAACGCGGCGCTGAGTCCCTCCTCACGAAGCGGTCACTGAATGGAACGCTCTGGCTAGGCCATTGTCAAGAAATATCCATAATTAATGTTTTTTTAATGGAACACATAGAGCATGGAATACATTAAAATCCTCTGTCAAAACGTCGGAGGTGAATAATTGAGGGAGGGAGGTTGATGAATGGAGGAAGGAGGTCTATTGTAAGGACTTTGCCTGGCTTAATGATGGGCCCTTAGTATCAGGTGAGTGCTCCGATTGCTGGTCCCCAGTCACAGCGGCGCTCAGGTACTAAACGTTGGGTATGTGTTGGTAATGTTTAAACATCCAAACCGTTATGTACTAGAAAACCTATGAGAAAAATATTAAAGGATAAAATTCAACTAAAGTTCGAATACAATTTAAAAAACTGTCCTGACCAAAGCGTAACTAATGAATTAATAGTCCTACATATGAAGTTACATCACTGACAAAGAACACAGATAATTCCCCACGTAACAAGTCAATGTGGGAACTGTGCGGTAATATAGGTATTTTACTGCATATGTTACTGTAAAACCCGAATATTGGTAAATCTTATGATTATCCAGTAAAACCTAAGATTTACCAACTCTTAATGGTAAAAGTTCGAACTATTCTGTGATAATCGCTCGTATCGAACTTTTATCGTCAAACAATAGGTAAATCTTAGGTTTTACCTCAGAGATTTAGCAAATGTTACTTACCCAAACCTAACCTAACATTAACGGACGAGATTGTTGTTAGCCAGAAACATGAGAAACAATCATTGTTATATTCCCAAATCCAACATTTACCGACAGTCACTGGTGAAACCTAGCATCTCCCAAACTCTAATAAAAAAAAGCCCTAAACATGACCCTTTATTTATAAAATTCTTACACTCGATTCACTTTATGAAAAATCGGGGTGTTAGATGCGCACTGCCAAAACACGCCAGTGCGCTAGCGCGTCAGGGCGAGAGCTCTGAGCGACACTTCAGTTGGTCGTGAAAGCAGCCGTTGGTGGGTCTATACGTACCTTTCCAAAAACATTTTCTGGTGTTATGTTTTGATTTAGGTTTTATGTTATCTTTTGTGTTTTATAGTGCACGTGTTTTTAATTTCTTTAAGAGATGGCGCAACCGGGTAGTACCCGGGTTCTTTCTCTTGACGTGCTTAAGTGATTCAACTCAGCTGAAAGTATGTAGTCAGACTAGTAGCGTTTCTACTTAGAACTTTCTCTTCCTCCTCCCCTCGCACGCAGCCAAGCCCCACCCCTCATCCCTACATGCCTGCGCGAGGCGATTTTTGTCAAAGTGATTCAAGGGTACATTTAGCAACTCATGTTGGTAAACCTTAAAATTCACTACAAAACCGTAAGGTTTATCAAAAAATGGTTTATAGCAACACGTACATATAAACAAACTCTATGTCTATATCTATCACTATAGTTCACTACTTTTATGTTTAGCAGAAGCGGCGAGCACAGATGTAGCCAGCCACTTACTTCCGCAGAAGCTCCATAGAACAAAATCTACAAAAGTAAATAGGTAATGCTTGTGTTTTGTCACGCATAAATGTAGAAATGAAGTAATCACCGATAACGATTATTCTCTCCGGAAAAGGCTGTACTGGATGCCGATTTTGAGGCCTCTCTTCGTCCAGTAGAGGTTGGTTCGTTACAGGCAAATTTAGTCCCTTACGTACGGTACCTGGACAAAGGCTTTTACGCCTATGCATTTCATCTATTCTTACTCGTCCTTCTATCGACACTGAGCTTGTCTCTCATATCTATGTGCTGTAGGACGTGGCTTTGTACACGTCAGCAATGAACCTCTAGGTAAGGTGTTCCGTTAACTGTTTATTATTGTTATTCCATTCTACAAATTTCAAACGCTATAACCTTAAAAGGACCAACACAAAGAAAAAATGCATAATTTTATAAAATAGATTTTAATGGTTGATATATTAAGACAGGCACTTTGGTTTAGATTAACTATAATAAAATTAAATCATGAAGTTTAGGAATAAGTAAGACATGTCCAAAATATTTCCTTATTTTGTCGCTATTCTGTCCGAAGACGTGAAACGGTACAAAAACAGTTAAACGATCCTGCGTAAATTAGTTTGACAGAACATCCAAGTATAGCCATAAAAACGGCGTTAAAGCTAAATTAATTTTTTTCTTTTCCACGTTACATATTAGATTACTTTTACTTAATGAAAAACGGGCGCGATAAACTCTTGAATTTTACGGTTCGACTTAATCAGGAAACGTGAGCAGAAAACGAGGTCGGGGATGAGCCCGAGAGGGTGGCGCTTTACGACATCCTGGAGTTCAGGGAAAAACAGCTGTAGGGGTTGCCGAGGGAGAAAATGGGAACAGAAGCCGGGTCTCGACATTCATGTCAACATTTCGGAGTTGTTTACGAGGCGCCAACTCCGACGTGGCCCTTTACGGACTCCGCAGGAGGTGAAGGATCGGGACCAGCTTCCTTCCTCCCCCCACCCTCACCGCGCCACCCTTTAATTAAGCCCTATCGTCAATTATTCCGAGATTGTACGTGTCTCAAATACAAGTCGTTGATTAGCTGGCGCATCTGTTAGACAGCTCTGCTCAGCCTATCCATACGCACAGCTGTTGCTAAGCGAGTTAGATAGTTTAAAATGTTTTCACATTTTCAATTTACAAACTTGTTGCAGACGCGTTTTAATTTGTAACTTCGTAAAATTGATTTTAATAATGTTTATATAGTTACGGTGAATCCGTCATCATAAACGGTAAAGAATTAATTGAACGGACAGAAAGGCATTGAAAAAAAGAACGCAAAGACTCTTCCCCGGGATCGTTTCCATCTTCGGAACTTAGAGCTATTTCAAACTTCCTTAAAACGTATGAAAATGGAGTTGGTTCAACCTTACCAATGCACATTTTATTTTCATATTGATTCCACAAACCGTGTGAAATAACATAACCTAAAAAATTAAATTATTTGTAAAGTAAACATTTTTTTTTTAATTGAAAGGGGAAAAACTGTAACAAAAGTTTTTCTGAACAGTTAATCTCTTTTGTTACCATAATTCTATTTTTCACTGGATGTCTGGCTTCGAAAAATTAGAACTAATTGAATATTTTTTAAAAATTAATAGTTGTAAATGTTTTTTTGTCTTTGTGTCATGAATTGAGTGCAGTTACGAATGACTAGGGCAAATATTCCGAAAACGCTCAGAGTGTGTAGTGTAGGCCTATTTGATCAGCACCGAAGAGAGCGTACACTGCCTGCATTATCGTTAAACTATTACAGCCACCAATATCACTTCGACGTAATGTAGTTTTAGTCTAGCGTACTGCGGTGGCCATTTGCGAATAATGTATAAGTCGATGGGAACTGCAAGTGTGTACCAACACACAAAGCTAAAAACCTATTTAAATACCTGAATCCTCCCTCGTTTTATGAAATGAATTATTCAGTCGCCTTTATTAATGTATTAAATTTCACACTGAGTGTACTTACAAAGTATTAACTGTTAATTTTCTCCTAAAAACGTTACTTTTTAAAGGTAAAATAACTAATAGACAAAACTATACCTTAGACTATAGTATATATTTTATTGTAAAAGGATAATTTATTCTCGAAAATAACGAAAAAATGTGATATACAAAAAATATAATATCCATAACCAGGTGTAATATATATCGAGTATGACAAAAATATGGCAGAGCGAAGCACCCCTCTTCACCCCTATTGAGACCTGGTCTACTTCAGGTAATCAACACTTCCCCACCATGACGTAATATTTGCCTTATTCCAAATCATCGTGTTTCATAGGAGGACAATATGTCTTGTTACTCGATATATTTACAATAATTACTCCTTGAACGGCGGCCTTTTACTCGATATTTTTGTAGTAGTTCCTTATTGAACGTCGGCCTCAGTATCTTTACAATAGTTACTCCTTGAACGGTGACAAGTTAATCGATAGCTTCACATTGGTTACTGCTTGAACAGCGGACTCGATATCTTTATAATCGTTTTTCCTTGAACGGCGGCCTGTTACTCGATAGCCTTACAATAGTTACTCCCTAAACTGCGGCCTGTTACATGATACCTTCACAACAGTTACTTCTTAAACGGCGGCAAGTACACGATATCTTTACAATAGTTACTCCTTTAATGGCGATAAGTTAATTGATAGCTTCACATTGGCTACTCCTTGAACGGCGGACTCGATATCTTTATAATCGTTTCTCCTTGAACGGCGGCCTGTTACTCGATAGCCTTACAATAGTTACTCCCTAAACTGCGGCCTGTTACATGATACCTTCACAACAGTTACTCCTTAAACGGCGGCAAGTACACGATATTTGTACAATAGTTACTCACTGAACGCCGGCAAGTTACTCGATACCTTTACAACAGTTACTCACTGAACGGCGGCCTAATACACTTTATCTTTGCAATAGTTACTCCTTAGACGGCGGAAATAACTCGATATCTTTACAATAGCCACTCCTTCAACGCTTACTCTATATCCATACAATCGTTACTCCTTAAACAGCAGCCTGATACTCGATATATTTGCAATGGTTACTCATTAAACAGTTCCCAGATAATCGATATCCTTACAATGGTTACTCTTTGAACTGGAGGCACTTATTCGATATATTTGCAATGGTTAGTGCTTGAACGGTGATCTAATACTCGATAATTTTACAATATATATGCTTCTCATTGTCTTAAAATATTTATGTTTTGAATGGCTTCATGCTGCTGTCCATTATCATTACAATATTTATGCTTTAAATGGCTTAAAACAGCTGCTCAATATCAGTACATTAATCATGCTTTAAATGGCTTCCTACAGCTGCTCAATATCAGTACAATATTCATGCTTTAAATGGATTTCTACAGCTGCTCAATATAAGTACAATATTCGTGGTTTAAATCGCTTCCTACAGCTGCTCAATATTAGTACAATATTCATGTTTAAAATGGCTTCTTACAGCTGCTCAATATCAGTACAATATTCATGCTTTAGATGGCTTCCTAGAGCTGCTCAATATCAGTACAATATTCATGCTTTAGATGGCTTCCTAGAGCTGCTCAATATCAGTACAATATTCATGCTTTAGATGGCTTCCTAGAGCTGCTCAATATCAGTACAATATTCATGCTTTAAATGGATTTCTACAGCTGCTCAATATAAGTACAATATTCGTGGTTTAAATCGCTTCCTACAGCTGCTCAATATTAGTACAATATTCATGTTTAAAATGGCTTCTTACAGCTGCTCAATATCAGTACAATATTCATGCTTTAGATGGCTTCCTAGAGCTGCTCAATATCAGTACAATATTCAAGCTTTAAATGGCTTTCTACAGCTGCTTAATATCAGTACAATATTTATGTTTTGAATGGCTTCATGCTGCTGTCCATTACCTTTACAATATGATTTCCTTAAATGGCTTCATGCTGCTGTCCATTATCATTGCAATATGTATGCTTTAAACGGCTTCTAACCGCTGTAAATTATCATTACAATATTTATGCTTTAATTGGCTTCATACAGCTGCTCAATATCAGTACAATATTCATACTTTAAATGGCTTCTTACAGCTGCACAATATCAGTACAATATTTATGCTTTAAATGGCTTCCTACAGCTGCACAATATCAGTACAGTATTCATGCTTTAAATTTCTTCCTACAGCTGCTCAATATCAGTACAGTATTCATGCTTTAAATGGCTTCCTACAGCTGCACAATATCAGTACAGTATTCATGCTTTAAATTTCTTCCTACAGCTGCTCAATATCAGTACAGTATTCATGCTTTAAATGGCTTCCTACAGCTGCTCAATATCAGTACAGTATTCATGCTTTAAATGGTTTCCTACAGCTGCACAATATCAGTACAGTATTCATGCTTTAAATGGTTTCCTACAGCTGCACAATATCAGTACAGTATTAATGCTTTAAATGGCTTCCTACAGCTGCACAATATCAGTACAGTATTAATGCTTTAAATGGCTTCCTACAGCTGCTCAATATCAGTACAGTATTAATGCTTTAAATGGCTTCCTACAGCTGCTCAATATCAGCACAGTATTAATGCTTTAAATGGCTTCCTACAGCTGCTCAATATCAGTACAATATTTATGTTTTAAATGGCTTCTTGCTGCTGCTCAATAAACAGTAGTTTCAATTTTTATGCTTTGAATTGCTGAGCCATTACTTGTTTCCTGATAAGATGAACAGTTACGACTAAAATATCTGGATTACAATTTCATTTTAAATAATACGAAAAATATTTTATAAGGATATAATATGTACCATAGTTTGGTATTACAGTTGTCAATCATACACAGATAATGCTCGTACTGATCGTTCCTGTAAACACAAGTTGACAAAACATTAAAAAACATTTTGTACCTGAAGGACAATATTTTCTCCGAGTCTTAGTCACGATCGACGAACATGTAATTTTTGAAAAATATTTTTAAAGTTTGTCCCCGCGTACGTGTGCGCCACGCCGTGTAATCTTACATTGACCGCCGTCAGATAATTGTGCCTCAACAATTCATTATTCTAGTATTGATTCTCGACTGTGGGAACAGCGCGAAGGGTCGCTTGATTTAATGGAAATGTTTATTACCAAATCGCTTATGGGGATTTACATAGAGCTTTATATAGATTTACTGCTGTGTAAGTGTCTAGTGGAGCATTTTATCGCTTCGTTTCCTCGCCACACTCCTCTATTCCTGTAATTGCTATTTATGTCTCGTGACTCATTCAAAGTAAGTCCCATTTTTATAGGTTTTAAGTAACCAATTTAGGAAATTGAGTTGTTTTTAAAAAAAAATTAGTATGACATTATTGATTGTATTTTTCTTTTTCGGTTTCATAACGTTTTATGTCTTCCGATTCCCTTTCGCCACTGCTTTCCACCTCCATATCCCGCTCTCTCTTCCCTCCCTCCAGCTGCCTTCTTCTCCCTTGCATTGCAGGATACGCTTCCGCAGTCTATTCTCGGTCATTCATCGAACGTGCCCGTACCATCACAACCTTTTTGTTCCATTATCATCCACGATAATGTTCTGCACTTGCATAAATTGCTTTAGTCTTTGATTGAACCCTCTCCAACCTAGATTTCGCTCTTAAGTTAAATCGGGGCATAACTCTATATAGGGGTTGCCGCAGTAGCATAGCTCGATGGTGGGAATACCCGATATGCATTACTCGACCACAAACTCTCTGAGGAATATGAATCGACATAGGGATCGACTTGGTTGCATGATGCGTTAATGGCATAATTCTACTGATTAGAACATCCAGGAATATGACTCGACCGACCGAGTTTTCTAAGGGTCATAACTCGACATACGGGAACAACATTGGCAAAGACAGGTCGAGGGAACAAGGATGACACAGTTAAAGGACTCGCTAAATACTCTCGACAAAGGATTGCACCCCAGAGACATAGTAACAGCACAAAGACACGATGTTTGGATGGAAATTTGCATATAACTTTGTTTACTGTTTATTTACTTTATTTTAAGGCTGAAATAACACGTAGGAATATCGCCACATAATAAAACCTTCCAGCAACCAAGTAAACCCTCCAGACACAGTTAAATGTCGCAAGAACACGACAAATAGCGAAGTTTTATACCGGGTCCCAGTAGGGCTTTCCTAAAGGTGTAGGGAATGTTTACAGAGTGTACATTTGTGCTTACAGCAGTTATGTGGTCCAACATAATATGTGTCAGTAGACGCGTTGTGTACTAAGACTTACTTACACTGTTATACATTAATACGCTACATCGTATAACGAAGCCTACACATAAGTGCGCTACGCCATAAGTATAAATCCGTATGCTTTATGTAACTATTAAATACTATAATAATTTTTTAAATTACAGATTCTTGTATTTTTATTTCAATGGTTTATTTTTTCATAACTTAAATTCTTTTTCTCTGGATTAGTGTCTATTCTAGGCTATGAGTAGCCTATTTTCAGCCCTGAGTAGCCTATTCTAAGGAGCAGGCTAATACCCACACAAACAATTTAGATAAGCATTTGTACGCAGTTCCAACTAAACAAACACAAAATAATTTTCATTGATGCGTTTAAATTTTCAGGAGAAACTTGTTGCGTTACGTTATCGTCGACTAAATAGTTTTGCCGCACTTAAAAGGAAATATTAGTTGCTATGCCAACAAAGTGCGACGATTCTAGGAGAAAGTTGGTTTAATAAACAAGATCGATGCACATTCTTGGCGTATTTCACAATAGTTGTAACATATATACTTAAGTGTATACTGCCAGGTTAAGGACGTGGGCCTACGTAAAGCTGTTAACATTTCAATCGTTTTTATAGACCTGTTTCACAATCTAATCCTTTACACTTGGACGGTGGATTCGTCTTTGTACGCACGCACGCACGGACAGGCAATGATATATCCATATGAATAGGTAGGAACCATCCCAAAACAAATTTACTTCAATCCTACTTTACAGTTGTGCCAAAATTAAGTGCTTAGTTGTCTCTATTTTTTCAATTCCTTCTATTAGTTCACACTTTCCCTGTATATAGGTGTTCAAACTTTCAATCGTTAACAAAATACTTTTTATTCATCCACTCAAGTTCAAATACATTTATTTAATCTTGTAGGGGATGGCACTTGATATTAATACAGTTTTTTTTCAAATATCCATTTATTAATAAAATAACTTTAGTTTTATATGGGAGAAAAACATTTCGGAAAAGGGATAGGGTATGCAATATAGTTATTTCGTTCCATTTGGCTAAATATAAGTGATAACATATGATTTCATAAAACATCTGATTTTAAGTTATAGGTTATGTTTTAGAACAGCTGTTTTAACGCATAGTTTATGTTACTTTATTTATATTAATTGTAATTATTTAATATAAAATAACTCAAATGAAATTGTTCTTTGTTGACCTAAATAGGAATTAACTTTAAAGAATGTTTGTTCATCTTACTTGTTTATTTTCTTAACCAGAATTAAATGAGAAGGTTAACGTAGCACCAAGTTCTCTCACTAGTATTCGCTGGTCAAGATATGTGCACCACTTCTCCAAGATATATAAATTGTATAATTTAATGATTTTTAAAAATTGAGTAATTGATATAAATAATGTAAAATAATATTTAAGTAAAAGTTTTCTTTTACTCCTCTCCCTTTATTTTTTTCGTTTTTACTTGTTACAAATGATTTCTCAACAAGAAATACGGGGTTTTTAACATCGATAAAGATAAATAGTTGATCTAATTTGCGTTAATAATCGCCCTACGAACATAACCTCTTATTTAAACACACTCCTTAACCAATTCTTCTGGAATTTCCGCACTGTGTTTTAAGCCGTTGCTATACAGCTATAAGAATACACCCACAAAGTGTCCGATTAGGATAGGTTTGGTTATAAAAAGAGAAAGCTATGTTTCCTAATGTACTATAAATGTTTGGCGAAGTCAAACAGAAGTTTGGTGATTACGCATTAACTTACATCGCTAGCGATAGCAGGCTACGCAACCCACTTAGTTTTTTTGCATTTTTGTTAAGTTATTATTTTTGTAAACCAAACCTAACCTTACCAGATACATTGTTACTAGACTATAAAATATGTATATTTGTATTTAGTATAAAACAGTGCTCTGTTTATAAAGAAGCAATTAGTTTCAACAGTTTGATGAGTGGTATTTTAGTACTATTTGTGAGTAATGTGTCGTTTAAAATCGCTTAATTCTTTTTTTTTAGTAACAAATCAACATAAAAAAATGTATTTTCGAGTAACATTGTAAAAACGAAAAAACTCTAAGTTAGTAGAATAACGGTAAGCGATTTATGTAGTAGGCAATATAAAATCGGTAACTTCAACGAGACAAGGTCACATAGTTTTAGCAAAAGTGGGAAGCTATATGTGGGTAAGTAGAAGAGGAAACTCTTTAAGAGGAAAGGTATAAATGGGAAGCTAGATGTGAGAAGCTAAACTAGGAAGCTAGAATTGAGAAGCTAAATAGAAAGCTATAAGGGAAAATATACATGTGGGAGGCTAGAAGTGAGCAGCTAAAGTGGGAAGCTATATGTGGGTAAGTAGAAGAGGAAACTCTTTAAGAGGAAAGGTATAAATGGGAAGCTAGATGTGAGAAGCTAAACTAGGAAGCTAGAATTGAGAAGCTAAATGGAAAGCTATAAGTGAAAATATATATGTGGGAGGCTAGAAGTGAGCAGCTAAAGTGGGAAGCTATATGTGGATAAGTAGAAGAGAAACGCTTTAAGAGGAAAGGTATAAATGGGAAGCTAGAAGTGAGAAGCTAAATGGAAAGCTATAAATGGGAAGCTAGATGTGGGAGGCTAGAAGTTAGAAGCTAAACCAGAAAGCTAGAGGTTAGAAGCTAGATGGAAAGCTATAAATGGGAAGCTAAATGTGGGAGGCTAAAAGTGAGAAGCTGAACTAGAAAGCTAGAGCTTAGAAGCTAGATGGAAAGCTATAAATGGGAAGCTAGATGTGGGAGGCTAGAAGTGAGAAGCTAAACCAGAAAGCTAGATGAAAAGCTATAAATGGGAAGCTAAATGTGGGGGGCTAAAAGTGAGAAGCTAAACTAGAAAGCTAGAGGTTAGAAGCTAGATGGAAAGCTATAAATGGGAAGCTAGATGTGGGAGGCTAGAAGTTAGAAGCTAAACCAGAAAGCTAGATGAAAAGCTATAAATGGAAAGCTAAATGTGGGAGGCTAAAAGTGAGAAGCTAAACTAGAAAGCTAGAGGTTAGAAGCTAGATGGAAAGCTATAAATGGGAAGCTAGATGTGGGAGGCTAGAAATGAGGAGCAAAACTAGAAAGCTAGAAGTTAGAAGCTAAATGGAAAGCTTTAAATGGAATGCTAGATGTGGGAGGCTAGAAGCTGGAAGCTAACGTGTGAACAAAACTTTCATTTGATATCTAATAAGACTCGTGATGACGTCATTCTTCGTTGAATCGATTCTTTGGTTGACTCCGATTCTTTAATCCGCTTGAATCCGAGAGAGAGGATTTAATGAATCAGAAGAATCGTAATTCTTTTCAGAGACTCATTTGTGCGACGGCTCTTTGAAATGAATTATTCATAAGAATCTCGTTTCGATTCACTTTCCAATTTCTGCTTCTCACCATCACTTAGGACCATCAATTGATTGAATTTACCTATCATGGGGTAACAGCCTTACCTGCGGTCATCTATCTTTGTTATAGTGTTTTTGTTATTTTATTTTAGTTAGATTTAGGACACATTATGTCGAGAAGTGGGGATGAATTAACTTCCCTAATTTAAATTCATGTCATAGTCCTTTTTAAAGACCAAATCCAAGTGGAAAAACACAGCTCGTGTCGAAATGAGGAAGGCTCAAAATGCATTTCGTCGTCTCATTTTACATTACTAAACGAAACTAATTTCATAAAGAATAATACATTTTCGATATATTAATAGAATTTCGAATGTATTGAAATCGAAATCAAATGTCTTGTTTGAATTATACAAATAAGGCATCACTTCAAGTAAAAAGATCAGATGTGATATGCAGACTGAAAATATTATTTGTAAATTAGAATAGAAAATAAAAGATAGTACAAAATAAGACTTAAGAAAGGGGTTGGTAAACGTGTTGCAGGTAAAAGCAGCAAGCTAATTGTCAGAAGTGGGGACTACTAAGGTCTGCTGCTTTATGACACAAGCAATTGTTTTTAGAAAGAATAGAACTGGGGAAGTAAACGTACCTATGTGTGAAGTGATAGTAATAGTTTTCAAGGGTTCGAGTAACGACCAAATTATTCTCACCATAAGCGTAGAAGTAAATGTTATTCGCGAGGGAACGCTTGTGCGTTTAATCAAAGGAATAACACTACTTGCTCCTTAAACAAACGTATAGCGAATTTCGTGCCAGAAACTTTGCTAACATTTCTGTCTAGAAATGGGCCACTTTTATCTTTTGGTCTGCGCTTTTCGTCCCGTAACCTGTTCGGCTCTACTAGTAAAGCATTTCGTGCATAATTCACCGTCAGACGTTATCACTTTATGGCCTGTACAAGAGGGTTTTATCTCGGTTTTTAAATACTTCAAAAGAGGAAGTCGGGACCACGTGTTGTGGCACTTGACTGGGTCTCTTCCGCCATATGTCGGGGGAGGGGGAGAAGCTGATCTCCAGACGGGCCGCGACCTTGGGCAATTTTTATAGCTGTTTTACAATTATTTTATGGTTTTCAGTGTCGGCGCGGCGTTTGGCGTTGAACTTGGTCGATACGCTTTAAAAATTTGTTCGATGTATAATAGTCGAATTCATAATGCCTTAAACGTAAATGTATAGAGTAAAATTTAATAGCCTACTAAGGATACAGCCGTTCTATTTGTTATATGTTAGAACGAAACAAAACAATGAAATATAAATGACATTATAATTTCAGTCAGTATAAGCAAGATTATAATTAAATATCACAAATATATAAAACAATTGTAGTGAAGTGTGGCCGATGAAGGAGAAATACAAACGAAAACAGAAATGGATTTCTGGAGATGTGAGGCAGTAAATCAAGGTTAGAGAGGGTAACTTACAGTAGAATAACAGAAACCATGAAACAGTAGACGAGATTGGTACCCAACAACTTAGATGGTATGAACATGTTCGAGGAAAGTCGTAGGGTCGGGATCCTAAACAAATCCTAACGTGAACCCCTTCACGATGGAATAAAAAGAGGACGACCTCCCCTTAGTTGGAGTGAAAGACAGAGAAATTAATGGATGGGCCGAGAGGATTGGAGACTGGGTATCAGGAGACGTAGAGGAACGTTTTGAACTAATCTAATAGTAATAATAATTACGTATCTATTGCTTTTAAAACTTTGTTTTTATTTAGTTCATTTTATGAAGCTCTGCCTTAAAGAGAGCCTATCTAATAAAAAAAACTTACGAATAATAATTTAAGATTTAAATTGAAATTTTAACGAGAGAGTCAGCTTTTTAAAAAACCTTGATAGTTGCAGCTTATATAGACTCTAGTACTTTTTCTCTCCTTTAGTTACATTTTAACGAGTTGTTTTCGAACTGAAAAGCTTTCAGGCATTTGTACGTTTGCGATGAGAAATCGTAAAATTATGCGAGACTTCTTTCGTTCGTTTGCAGGCTTTTTGTTCTTAAACAAAACGAGACGTTTCAAACGTATGAATAAACTATCTTTTATTATGTGTGAACCCTGTGGAACGTAGTAGTAAAGTCAGGTCTTAATTTTTACATTTTACCAAAACTTAATAGTTTAATAAAATATTCCAAGCAAGTACGACTCTGACGTCACAAACGAACAGAATATATTTAGTATGTTATACATAGATTAGGTAAAACAGGTAATATAAAAAAAAACATATAAAGTCAATTCCTACTGACGTCAACAAAGAAAAATTTTATTTTATAGTTTTAATTTATATATATATATATATATATATATATATATATATATATGTTTGTGTGTGTGTGTGTGTATGTGTGTGTGTTATATATATTCTACACATGAGAGAATCACAATATTAAATGGCAAATATAAAGTACAAATATTCTTATAATTTTCGATTTTGTTCTCCAAACAGTACATGGTGTTGCCATATTATTTTTGTTTGTCACTATTTATTTGCTTTCTGTTTTTTCGTTTGTAATTTATGAAGCTGAATTTATAAAGATGGTGCAGTATAATTTCTCATTCTACCATCCTTCGTAATGATTCATTATTGCAAGGAACCTTGCTCTTATAATTTCTTATAAATCTTCAAGTAATGGTTTTCTAGCGATGGGAAGGTTGGCTAAGAGCCAAAGTGCTGGATTTCAAACCTGTAGTCATTCAGTTCGAATCCGATCGGGACATCAATTTTTTTTAATGTAATTAATGAATAAATATTTGAAAATCTATAACATTAATTTGTGTAACATCAATTGTCATCCACTATATGTCTAAAGAAATGTATTTGAACTTGATTGGATGAATAAAAACGTATTTTATTAACGATTGAAAATGTTTACAATATATATATATATATATATATATATATATATATATATATATATATATATATATATATATATATATCTCAGGAGAGTGAGTGCTAATGGAAGGAATTGCAGAAAAGTAATTAAAATGTTCAAGAGTTAGAAATATTTTATCTTGTCATGAGACAGACGAAAAATATGAAAAATATCTTAGTATTTATTTATTATCAAAACCTAAAGTCCTCGTTGTCCCAGAAAACATTCTTCACTTTTCTGTATATAGCTTTGCATGGAAGTTAAATTATCACTTAAGTATGAAAATAACAAACCAAGACTGCATTACGGAAGAAGAGCTTATTTTAAAACATTTAATATGACTGGAATCAGATGACGTCAGTCTACATTGTTGAAATCATTTGACGGTTAAACCAGTTTGTGGACATATTTTATACCTTCCTAAAACGCACAAAATGTCTTAAAGGGTATTAAAGTGTTTAAACTAAACAATAAACCTAAATAGTAAACTATTAAAGATTCTTAAACATTTCTATAAATTCCGAATTTTCTTCTAGTCAAACTTTTCTAACAGTTTATCGAAAGCAGTCTTTGGTGTTAGTTGAATTGAAGTTTTGTTCTTCTTAATCCTTTACTGTTAAATTTCTTTATCTTCAGCAGTAGTTTAATTAATGTGTTACATTAACTAATTCTGTACTCCTTACATCTATTTATCTTCAAGGAATAGATTGATGGAAGCTTTGCAGCCCTTAATCCTTTAGTGTTTAGATTTATTTATCTTCAAGTACTATTTTGATTTAAGTGGCTTTCTTTAATCCTTTACAGGCAAAATTTATTTATCTTCAAGTACTATTTTGATTTAACTGGCTTTCTTTAATCCTTTACAGGTAAAATTAATTTATATTCAAGTACCCTTTTGATTTAACTGGCTTTCCCTAATCCTTTACTGTTAAATTTCTTTATCTTCAACAGCAGTTCCTCTAATGTGTTACATTATCTATTCCTTAACTGTTTACATGTATTTATCTTCAAGGAATAGTTTGATGGAGGTTTTGCAGGCCTTAATCCTTTAGTGTTTAGATTTATTTATTTTCTAAAGTAGATTAATTAGCGAGTTCCATTGTAACACTACTTAATTTGATGACAGATATTAAATATTGCAGTTATATTGTAACGTTCTAGCCCTTTTACTGGGGGTAAGTATTACTTCATTTGAATATTGATTTAACTTATTACCAAAATATTTAATTTTACTTACCAGGGCTACTAGTTCTAACGTTACAGCTCAGGCAGATTACTGTCTGTCTGTAACGGTCTTCATTTCTTGAAGCTAGAACTAGGTTACTTGTGAAATAAGAATTGAAAGTTTTAAAATACAAAGTTTATTAATCAATGATAAATTACAAAAGAACAAATGACACCAATGTGTCGAGTAATTAACCTTTGATTACTGCTAACTATTCCATACATATTTTAATTACTTGTTAACTTTTCAAATTTATATATATCGAGAAGGTAGTAACTTGAGTTTTCCAATTTAATTTTAGGAATGAATATTCAAAGGACAATTTCTACCGTTCATGTGTTAATAGTTTATCATTTAAAATTCAACTTAGTTAACATTAAAATACATTTTCTTTATCATTATCTAAAACGTACCTGCTTGTGCACATTACTTGTAAAACACTATAACACATATCATTAAACATTGCACATGGCTTTTGTACACTTAACACTTAACACATCGCTCTTGCAATCAGTGCTCTTAAACAAAAATGATATAAACTTTTACTTATTGGAAACACATAAATAATCGCTTCTGACTTCTTCTATAGTTGCGTTTATGAAATTTGGTACCGGCCTTGACATCTTAAATTTTGAATACTGGAAGCTTACTAATTTCTAAGTTATGTCCGAAAGTGCCATCACGTCCGTCTCGTTCGAAGACTTTTGGAGAAGTGGGGTCGTTGCAAGGACGCGCTAACTGAAATTTTCAAACAAACTCCCACCCTTATATATATATATATATATATATATATATATATATATATATATATATACATATATATATATATACGAATATTCTGATTGGTTCACAAGTATTGCCTCATGCTTACGTCACATGGCGTGATGTGGTTAATTACCTTTAAGTTACTAACTCGTACGATATTTTTCAATTTCGCCCGCTAGGAGCGCTTACTACCTACGCTAGATGTGCTTACTACTTACCTTCACAATGTGCACCAAGAAAACAAAAATTTTCTTTTATATTGGGACGATATAATTATTAAATAAAAATTAAATATATAAATGAATTTATATGTAACACCTTATTTTTAAGAGTGTTACAATATGTTGCATAATTAATAGTTAACCTGCAAAGTTATGTGCATTCTAATTGAATTAATAACTGGTATGTTTCAAAAAAGACACCTTTTAGGAAAAATAGAAAACAAAATTTATTATTTTATGGGTTTGAAATATTTAAAAAAATTTAACAAAAGAAATTTATATACTAAATACTCTCGTTTTAAAATGTTAAATCTCTTTGTTTATGAAGTTAACCAATTTAAATAATTGTGCGATTAATAAATTTGTTGTATAGATATGAGATATCTAATAGTTAAGGTGTTTCATTAATTAAATGTTTTATACACATTATGAATCTAAAAATTCGTTTTGAAAAATAGAATTTATAACACCACGTGACTTAATCACTTATTTATATTACTCAAATAGTTACAAAAAATTTAGGATTTTCACTATTTAACCGGTCTAAACTTTTAACAATATTAAAACTTATTTATATGAGTACCATTTTGAAGTGAAAGATTGTACCACTTAGTGGGTACACAAAATTGTACCACAAATTATTTTATCACTTAGATGGCAAAAACTTATGTGGAGCTGATGTTTTCTGTTTGTGCCTTTCGCCATGTTCCTTTTTAGATTGGTCTGGACGTAGTTTCGTGAGATGTAATTAATTAGAACATTTAAAGCAAAAATAAAAATAATACTTCAGAAACTCATTTTAATCACTTTACATAAATAAAATTTTTAACTAAACATTGCTTCGAAACTGCTATGGATCATATTTTCCATAATCCCCTCTCCCTTAAATTTAATGCATTTTTGAAACTAATCTTTTCGCTCGGACGGATCATGGTGAAGTAGAGAATAATTATAGTTACACGGGAACAATTAACCTTCTGCGCATCCCTCCACGCGCACCTAGGATGCCTTAATACAGGTTCCATGGCCTCTAGAAATATGATATCGTTACACCATTTTTTTACATATATTATTATTGAACAAATTCACAATTTAAAAAAAAAATTTCAATAACTGTACCGATTGTTTTTGCATACTGGTAGATAGTATTAATGTTATTATATTGACCATAATAATGTTACACCATTATCTAAATATTTACTGTTAAAATTCATTTATCTCCAAGCAGTGGTTTAATTGAGGTTTTGGACTCCCTAATCCTTTATGTTGAAATTCATTACCTCCAAGCGGTGGTTTAATTGAGGTTTTTGATTCCCTAATCCTTTATTTTTAGTTTCTTTATCTCCAAGCGGTGGTTTAATTGAGGTTTTTGATTCCTTAATCTTTTATAGTAAATTTCGTTATCTCCAAGCGGTGGTTTAATTTAGATTTTGGATTCCCTAATCCTTTATGTTAAATTTAATTATCTCCAAGCAGTGGTTTAGTTGAGGTTTTGGACTCCCGTATCCTTTATGTTAAGTTTCTTTATCTCCAAGCAGTGGTTTATTTGAAGTTTTGGATTCCTTAATCCTTTACGTTAAATTTCATTATCTCCAAGCAGTGGTTTAGTTGAGGTTTTGGACTCCCTTATCCTTTATGTTACATTTTATTATCTCCAAGTGATGTTGTAATTGAGGTTTTTGATTCCCTAATCCTGTATGTTAAATTTCTTTATCTTCAAGCGGTGGTTTAATTTAGGTTTTGGATTCCCTAATCCTTTATGTTGAATTTCATTACCTCCAAGCGGTGGTTTAATTGTGGTTTGGACTCCATAACCCTCTATGTTGAATTTTATTACCTCCAAGCGGTGGTTTAATTGAGGTTTTTGATTCCCTAGTCCTTTATGTTAAATTTCTTTATCTCCAAGCGGTGGTTTAATTGAGATTTTTGATTCCCTAGTCCTTTATGTTAAATTTCTTTATCTCCAAGCGGTGGTCTAATTGAGGTTTTGGATTCCCTAATCCTTTATGTTAAATTTCTTTATCTCCAAGCGGTGGTTTAATTGAGATTTTTGATTCCCTAGTCCTTTATGTTAAATTTCTTTATCTCCAAGCGGTGGTCTAATTGAGGTTTTGGATTCCCTAATCCTTTATGTTAAATTTCTGTATCTCCACGCAATTGTTTAATTGAGGTTTTGGATTTCCTAATCCTTTACTGTTTAATGTCTTCTGAGAATTATTGCTTTGGTTTAACCAAGCAGTGGTTTAATTGAGGTGTTGGACTCGTTTATCCTGTATGTTAAATTTTATTATCTCCAAGCAGTGGTGTAAATGAGGTTTTGGATTCCCTAGTCCTTTATGTTAAATTTCTTTATCTCCAAGCGGTGGTCTAATTGAGGTTTTGGATTCCCTAGTCCTTTATGTTAAATTTCTTTATCTCCAAGCGGTGGTTTAATTGAGATTTTTGATTCCCTAGTCCTTTATGTTAAATTTCTTTATCTCCAAGCGGTGGTCTAATTGAGGTTTTGGATTCCCTAGTCCTTTATGTTAAATTTCTTTATCTCCAAGCGGTGGTTTAATTGAGATTTTTGATTCCCTAGTCCTTTATGTCAAATTTCTTTATCTCCAAGCGGTGGTCTAATTGAGGTTTTGGATTCCCTAGTCCTTTATGTTAAATTTCTTTATCTCCAAGCGGTGGTTTAATTGAGATTTTTGATTCCCTAGTCCTTTATGTCAAATTTCTTTATCTCCAAGCGGTGGTCTAATTGAGGTTTTGGATTCCCTAGTCCTTTATGTTAAATTTCTTTATCTCCAAGCGGTGGTTTAATTGAGATTTTTGATTCCCTAGTCCTTTATGTTAAATTTCTTTATCTCCAAGCGGTGGTCTAATTGAGATTTTTGATTCCCTAGTCCTTTATGTTAAATTTCTTTATCTCCAAGCGGTGGTCTAATTGAGGTTTTGGATTCCCTAGTCCTTTATGTTAAATTTCTTTATCTCCAAGCGGTGGTTTAATTGAGATTTTTGATTCCCTAGTCCTTTATGTCAAATTTCTTTATCTCCAAGCGGTGGTCTAATTGAGGTTTTGGATTCCCTAGTCCTTTATGTTAAATTTCTTTATCTCCAAGCGGTGGTTTAATTGAGATTTTTGATTCCCTAGTCCTTTATGTTAAATTTCTTTATCTCCAAGCGGTGGTCTAATTGAGGTTTTGGATTCCCTAGTCCTTTATGTTAAATTTCTTTATCTCCAAGCGGTGGTTTAATTGAGATTTTTGATTCCCTAGTCCTTTATGTTAAATTTCTTTATCTCCAAGCGGTGGTCTAATTGAGGTTTTGGATTCCCTAGTCCTTTATGTTAAATTTCTTTATCTCCAAGCGGTGGTTTAATTGAGATTTTTGATTCCCTAGTCCTTTATGTCAAATTTCTTTATCTCCAAGCGGTGGTCTAATTGAGGTTTTGGATTCCCTAATCCTTTATGTTAAATTTCTGTATCTCCACGCAATTGTTTAATTGAGGTTTTGGACTTCCTAATCCTTTACTGTTTAATGTCTTCTGAGAATTATTGCTTTGGTTTAACCAAGCAGTGGTTTAATTGAGGTGTTGGACTCGTTTATCCTGTATGTTAAATTTTATTATCTCCAAGCAGTGGTGTAAATGAGGTTTTGGATTCCCTAATCCTTTATGTTAAATTTCATTATCTCCAAGAGGGGGTTTAATTGAGATTTTTGATCCCCTAATCCTTTATGTTAAATTTCATTATCTCCAAGCTGGGGTTTAATTGAGGTTTTGGATTCCTTAATCCTTTATGTTAAATTTCTTTATCTCCAAGCGGTGGATTAATAAAGTTTTGGATTCCCTAATCCCTTATGTTAAATTTCATTATCTCCAAGAGGGGGTTTAATTGAGATTTTTGATCCCCTAATCCTTTATGTTAAATTTCATTATCTCCAAGCTGGGGTTTAATTGAGGTTTTGGATTCCTTAATCCTTTATGTTAAATTTCTTTATCTCCAAGCGGTGGATTAATAAAGTTTTGGATTCCCTAATCCCTTATGTTAAATTTCATTATCTCCAAGAGGGGGTTTAATTGAGATTTTTGATCCCCTAATCCTTTATGTTAAATTTCATTATCTCCAAGCTGGGGTTTAATTGAGGTTTTGCATTCCTTAATCCTTTATGTTAAATTTCTTTATCTCCAAGCGGTGGATTAATAAAGTTTTGGATTCCCTAATCCATTATTTTAAATTTCTTTATCTCCAAGCAGGGGTTTAATTGAGGTTTTGGATTCCCTAATCCTTTATGTTAAATTTCTTTATCTCCACGCAATTGTTTAATTGAGGTTTTGGATTCTCTAATCCTTCACTGTTTAATGTCTTCTGAGAATTATTGCTTTTGCATAATGTCTTAGCATATAGTTATGTTCATTAAAATTCGCTAAATTGTATGCAAAGTTTCTTGTATAAAATCTAAACTTACATTAGAAAATGTTTAACACATTAAAATACACGATTATACCAAGCAGCTGACATGTTAATATTTAATAGACACTTTACCGTGGCCTGATCTCCCTCGTAACAGTAAATGTTGCACTTAGTGATACTATTGCGTCTTTATTGTAGAACTAAACTTGATATTGGCGTGTTGACGAAGTAAGGCAAGGCAAACGTAGTTCATTGAAATATGCATACGGGTGTAGCTGGCCGTGCGTTTATCCAGTAATATTGGAGTCCATGATGTATCAGACACGTTGAATTTATTGCCTAGTCTACAAGGCGAGATCATGTCACATAAGGTTTGTTTTATGTAAATGCAATCGTAAAAAGTTGTCAAAATTTGTAACAAACACAAAATTTAGTTTTGCTTTTTAAATATTTTGAATAATTAAATTAGTTTGTTGGGTTTAATTCAAATTTTAAATTACTGTATTTAAATTTTAAATTATAAATAATTTAAACCTTGTTTCCTCACAACCTGCAATGTACGTTAAAATGGCAAAGTTTTTATGCTCAGCTAGAATGATTTGCAGTCAGTAAATCACGTACGGCTATTGGTTGCTGTGAAGGACCTAAAGGCCAGGGTATTTAATGCGAGCCACAGAATTTGGCGACCATTGATTGTAGGCTAAAAACCTTCTGCATTTCATATTGAGTAAACTTTCTTCACAAATATTAGCTGCGACCTAGACATATGCCAAACTCTGATATTATGGTTAGCACTCTCATACATGGAAGAGAAAGTAAAGAGTAAGGGAGGAAAATGTTAATGGAGAAGTTTAGGGAGAGGCTGTTTAGGAGCTCATAGCCAGATTGCAACAAAGGTATCAAGAAAAAGGGTAAATGGAGACTCCCCAGTATCGAGCCCATTGAAGCTGAAGCCAAGTGCAGCGTAGACTTTGTAGTCCAACTGGTCAACAACAGGGTCGTGGCTTATGGGAGTTATCAAACACAATACAAGGGTAGGCTTTGTAGTTCAACTGATCAAAAACAGGGTCGTGGCTTATGGGAGTTATCAAAGACAATTCAAGCGTAGGCTTTGTAGTTCAACTGATCAACAGAAGGGTCGTGGCTTATGGGAGTTATCAAAGACAATACAAGCGTAGGCTTTGTAGTTCAACTGATCAACAAAAGGGTCGTGGCTTATGGGAGTTATCAAAAACAATACAAGAGTAGGCTTTGTAGTTCAACTGATCAGCAACATGGTCGTGGCTTATGGGAGTTATTAAAGACAATTCAAGCATAGGCTTTGTAGTTCAAGTGATCAACATAAAGGGTCGTGGCCTATGGGAGTTATCAAAGACAATACAAGCGTAGGCTTTGTAGTTCAACCGATCAACAACAGAGTCGTGGCTTATGGGAGTTATCAAAGACAATACAAGAGTAGGCTTTGTAGTTCAACTGATCAGCAACATGGTCGTGGCCTATGGGAGTTATCAAAGACAATACAAGCGTAGGCTTTGTAGTTCAACTGATCAGCAACATGGTCGTGGCCTATGGGAGTTATCAAAGACAATACAAGAGTAGGCTTTTGTAGTTCAACTGATCAGCAACATGGTCGTGGCCTATGGGAGTTATCAAAGACAATACAAGCGTAGGCTTTGTAGTTCAACTGATCAGCAACATGGTCGTGGCCTATGGGAGTTATCAAAGACAATACAAGAGTAGGCTTTGTAGTTCAACTGATCAGCAACATGGTCGTGGCCTATGGGAGTTATCAAAGACAATTCAAGCATAGGCTTTGTAGTTCAAGTGATCAACATAAAGGGTCGTGGCCTATGGGAGTTATCAAAGACAATACAAGCGTAGGCTTTGTAGTTCAACCGATCAACAACAGAGTCGTGGCTTATGGGAGTTATCAAAGACAATACAAGAGTAGGCTTTGTAGTTCAACTGATCAGCAACATGGTCGTGGCTTATGGGAGTTATCAAAGACAATACAAGCGTAGGCTTTGTAGTTCAACTGATCAGCAACATGGTCGTGGCTTATGGGAGTTATCAAAGACAATACAAGCGTAGGCTTTGTAGTTCAACTGATCAGCAACATGGTCGTGGCTTATGGGAGTTATCAAAGACAATACAAGCGTAGGCTTTGTAGTTCAACCGATCAACAACAGAGTCGTGGCTTATGGGAGTTATCAAAGACAATACAAGCGTAGGCTTTGTAGTTCAACTGATCAGCAACATGGTCGTGGCTTATGGGAGTTATCAAAGACAATACAAGCGTAGGCTTTGTAGTTCAACCGATCAACAACAGAGTCGTGGCTTATGGGAGTTATCAAAGACAATACAAGCGTAGGCTTTGTAGTTCAACTGATCAGCAACATGGTCGTGGCTTATGGGAGTTATCAAAGACAATACAAGCGTAGGCTTTGTAGTCCAACTGATCAGCAACATGGTCGTGGCCTATGGGAGTTATCAAAGACAATACAAGCGTAGGCTTTGTAGTTCAACCGATCAGCAACATGGTCGTGGCCTATGGGAGTTATCAAAGACAATACAAGCGTAGGCTTTGTAGTCCAACTGATCAGCAACATGGTCGTGGCCTATGGGAGTTATCAAAGACAATACAAGCGTAGGCTTTGTAGTTCAACCGATCAGCAACATGGTCGTGGCCTATGGGAGTTATCAAAGACAATACAAGCGTAGGCTTTGTAGTTCAACCGATCAGCAACATGGTCGTGGCTTATGGGAGTTATCAAAGACAATACAAGCGTAGGCTTTGTAGTTCAACTGATCAGCAACATGGTCGTGGCCTATGGGAGTTATCAAAGACAATACAAGCGTAGGCTTTGTAGTTCAACCGATCAGCAACATGGTCGTGGCTTATGGGAGTTATCAAAGACAATACAAGCGTAGGCTTTGTAGTCCAACTGATCAGCAACATGGTCGTGGCCTATGGGAGTTATCAAAGACAATACAAGCGTAGGCTTTGTAGTTCAACCGATCAGCAACATGGTCGTGGCCTATGGGAGTTATCAAAGACAATACAAGCGTAGGCTTTGTAGTTCAACCGATCAGCAACATGGTCGTGGCTTATGGGAGTTATCAAAGACAATACAAGCGTAGGCTTTGTAGTTCAACTGATCAGCAACATGGTCGTGGCTTATGGGAGTTATCAAAGACAATACAAGCGTAGGCTTTGTAGTTCAACCGATCAACAACAGACTCGTGGCTTATGGGAGTTATCAAAGACAATACAAGCGTAGGCTTTGTAGTCCAACTGATCAGCAACATGGTCGTGGCTTATGGGAGTTATCAAAGACAATACAAGCGTAGGCTTTGTAGTTCAACCGATCAGCAACATGGTCGTGGCCTATGGGAGTTATCAAAGACAATACAAGCGTAGGCTTTGTAGTCCAACTGATCAGCAACATGGTCGTGGCCTATGGGAGTTATCAAAGACAATACAAGCGTAGGCTTTGTAGTTCAACCGATCAGCAACATGGTCGTGGCTTATGGGAGTTATCAAAGACAATACAAGCGTAGGCTTTGTAGTTCAACCGATCAACAACAGAGTCGTGGCTTATGGGAGTTATCAAAGACAATACAAGCGTAGGCTTTGTAGTTCAACTGATCAGCAACATGGTCGTGGCTTATGGGAGTTATCAAAGACAATACAAGCGTAGGCTTTGTAGTCCAACTGATCAGCAACATGGTCGTGGCCTATGGGAGTTATCAAAGACAATACAAGCGTAGGCTTTGTAGTTCAACTGATCAGCAACATGGTCGTGGCCTATGGGAGTTATCAAAGACAATACAAGCGTAGGCTTTGTAGTTCAAGTGATCAACAAAAAGGTTCGTGGCTTATGGGAGTTATCAAAGACAACCCAAGCGTAGGCTTTGTAGTTCAAGTGATCAACAAAAAGGGTCGTGGCCTATGGGAGTTATCAAAGACAATACAAGCGTAGGCTTTGTAGTTCAAGTGATCAACAAAAAGGTTTGTAGCTTATGGGAGTTATCAAAGACAATACAAGCGTACGCTTTGTAGTTCAAGTGATCAACAAAAAGGATTGTGGCCTATGGGAGTTATCAAAGACAATACAAGCTACATACGTTGGCAAAATCTGGCAAAAATATGATTTCAAGTCCAGTGTTTTTATGTTAACTTAAACATTATTTAAAGATACAATCTGGAATATATAATTTAAACAAATACTGACTGTGACCCGAATTATATATTAAATATAATCTATTTAGATTTTAAATGTTAATAATAATCATTCGCTATCAAAAGGCTGGTGGTTTATAACAAAAATCCAGTAGTGTCTATTAATTGTTGGAAAAATATTAGAATTTTCTCATAGACCCATTCAATTTTACGATTTTACTCTTATCAGATAAATATATTTTAGGAAAGATGTTAAAAGATGTTAATTACAGCCTCAACATTTCTATATTTTTTGACTCCATAAATATGAGTCAACCCTACTGGCTCCGCAATACTAGTTATTACGTCGCATGGAGGACGGCGCAGCATCAGTTCCTCATCAGTCTTTCACGACATTCCAGTACAGCTCAGCTTCAATTCCTATCAGTCTATCCCGATATTCCAGTACAGACCAGCATCAATTATTCATAAGTCTTTCACGACATTGCAGTACATGTCAGCTTCAATTCCTCATCAATCTTTCACGACATTGTAGTACAGGTCAGCTTCAATTCTTCAATAGTCTTTTACAATATTGCAGTAAAGCTCAGCTTCAATGCCTTGTCAGTAGGTCACGACGTTCAAGTACAGCTCAGCTTCAATTCATCATCAGTCTTTTACTATATTGCAGTACAGCTCAGCTTCAATTCCTCGTCAGTCGGTCACGACATTGCAGTATAGGTCAGCTTCAATTCCTCGTCAGTCGGTCACGACATTGCAGTATAGGTCAGCTTCAATTCCTCATCAGTCTTTCACGACATTCCAGTACAGCCCAGCATCAATTTCTCATCAGTCTTTCACGACATTGAATTACAGCCCAACATCAATTCCTCACCAGCCTTTCACGACATTGCAGTACAGCTCAACTTCAATTTTCAATAGTCTTTCGCGACATCGCAGTACAGCTCAGCTTCAATTCCTATCAGTCTATCCCGATATTCCAGTTCAGACCAGCATCAATTATTCATAAGTCTTTCACGACATTGCAGTAGAGCTCAGCTTCAATTCTACAATAGTCTTTCACGACATTGCAGTACAGGTCAGCTTCAATTCCTATCAGTCTATCCCGATATTCCAGTACAGACCAGCATCAATTATTCATAAGTCTTTCACGACATTGCAGTAGAGCTCAGCTTCAATTCTTCAATAGTCTTTCACGACATTGCAGTATAGGTCAGCTTCAATTTCTCGTCAGTCGGTCACGACGTTGCAGTACAGCTCAGCTTCAATTCATCATCAGTCTTTTACTATATTGCAGTACAGCTCAGCTTCAATTCCTCGTCAGTCGGTCACGACATTGCAGTATAGGTCAGCTTCAATTCCTCGTCAGTCGGTCACGACATTGCAGTATAGGTCAGCTTCAATTCCTCGTCAGTCGGTCACGACATTGCAGTATAGGTCAGCTTCAATTCCTCATCAGTCTTTCACGACATTCCAGTACAGCTCAGCTTCAATTCCTATCAGTCTATCCCGATATTCCAGTTCAGACCAGCATCAATTATTCATAAGTCTTTCACGACATTGCAGTAGAGCTCAGCTTCAATTCTTCAATAGTCTTTCACGACATTGCAGTACAGGTCAGCTTCAATTCCTATCAGTCTATCCCGATATTCCAGTACAGACCAGCATCAATTATTCATAAGTCTTTCACGACATTGCAGTAGAGCTCAGCTTCAATTCTTCAATAGTCTTTCACGACATTGCAGTATAGGTCAGCTTCAATTCCTCGTCAGTCGGTCACGACATTGCAGTATAGGTCAGCTTCAATTCCTCATCAGTCTTTCACGACATTCCAGTACAGCCCAGCATCAATTTCTCATCAGTCTTTCACGACATTGAATTACAGCCCAACATCAATTCCTCACCAGCCTTTCACGACATTGCAGTACAGCTCAACTTCAATTTTCAATAGTCTTTCACGACATTGCAGTATAGGTCAGCTTCAATTCCTCGTCAGTCGGTCACGACATTGCAGTATAGGTCAGCTTCAATTCCTCATCAGTCTTTCACGACATTCCAGTACAGCCCAGCATCAATTTCTCATCAGTCTTTCACGACATTGAATTACAGCCCAACATCAATTCCTCACCAGCCTTTCACGACATTGCAGTACAGCTCAGCTTCAATTCCTATCAGTCTATCCCGATATTCCAGTTCAGACCAGCATCAATTATTCATAAGTCTTTCACGACATTGCAGTAGAGCTCAGCTTCAATTCTTCAATAGTCTTTCACGACATTGCAGTACAGGTCAGCTTCAATTCCTATCAGTCTATCCCGATATTCCAGTACAGACCAGCATCAATTATTCATAAGTCTTTTACGACATTGCAGTACATGTCAGCTTCAATTCCTCATCAATCTTTCACGACATTGCAGTACAGGTCAGCTTCAATTCCTCAGCAGTCGTCACGACATTCAAGTACAGCCCAACATCAATTCCTCGTCACTCTTTCACGACATTCCAGTACAGCCCAGCATCAATTTCTCATCAGTCTTTCATGACATTGCAGTACAGCTCAGCTTCAATTCCTATCAGTCTTTCACTACATTCCATTACAGCCCAGCATCAATTCCTCATCAGTCTTTCACGACATTGCAGTACAGCCTAGCATCCATTCCTCATTAATCTTTCACGACATTGTAGTACAGGTCAGCTTCAATTCTTCAATAGTCTTTTACAATATTGCAGTAAAGCTCAGCTTCAATGCCTTGTCAGTAGGTCACGACGTTCAAGTACAGCTCAGATTCAATTCATCATCAGTCTTTTACTATATTGCAGTACAGCTCAGCTTCAATTCCTCGTCAGTCGGTCACGACATTGCAGTATAGGTCAGCTTCAATTCCTCGTCAGTCGGTCACGACATTGCAGTATAGGTCAGCTTCAATTCCTCGTCAGTCGGTCACGACATTGCAGTACAGCTCAGCTTCAATTCCTCGTCAGTCGGTCACGACGTTCAAGTACAGCTCAGCTTCAATTCATCATCAGTCTTTTACTATATTGCAGTACAGCTCAGCTTCAATTCCTCATCAAACAGCATTTTATTGTTACTTTTATAAGTACTGTATATAGGAATGGCTGCCTCCACATACTCCAAACTGAAGCCGTCTCACGAGAAACAAGCCGTTTTATAATATGGTGGGTTACTTTTAGTATTATATTCGGAGTCCTTAAGAGGATCATGGATTGTTTGGTTGTGTAAATATTTTCTAAAGATGTCTGATACTACAGCGGTGAAACTTACACCAATAATATTGCTACGAGCTACATTCATCGATCATTCAGTAGCAACTAAACCGGCAAATATGTAACACCAGATTGGATTTCAGAATAAACGATCTAGCTTGAGAGTAGAGACCAAGCTTGAGCTTTCCTGGGGATGACACAAGCTTTACCCGAGTAAATCAGGTAATGTGGAGAGTACCGGCAACGTGCCTAGAGTATGAATGTTGCCTTTTAATAATAAAGACTCCTTTAACGTGATTAGGAAAGAGTAGCACCGCCTTACTTGGGCGATAACGTGACAAGTCATACGCTCCAGCCGCTACCATTGTTATCCTAATTGGATGGATACTTGTCTCTAGGTACTCTGCCACGGCATTAATTAACATTGGGGAAGGGAAAACCAGAGGAAAATTCCGTGGCACTTCCGAGAATCGAACTCAGATCCTTGAGGTTCGTAGCCAAGTGTCCTACTTACTAGACCACGTAGCTTTTTTTATTTGATAAAAATGTGTATGTTAAAGATACGTGGCTCAATACGTTACTTTATACCAAAAGGTCTAACGATATACCTAGTAGCACTTGGAGTAAATTAGTTTCATTATGTGTTATGTCATAACATAATGGGCGTAGTGCATATCTAGGCCCATCACAACGACATCTAGTAGAGAAAGTTTAATCTAATTCAGCTAAGTAAAAGCGATATTGCGTCTGTTCTTAAAAACACACAAATCGCAGTTTTTGTTTTAAATAATTTACTTTAATTAAGCGAGACTCTTAGGAAGCTGGATTTATAACGACATCGTGTACTAAAGGCAACGGAATGTCGGAATGTAGAGACCCAATCAGAGCTATGTGATAAAATAAATTCTTCTTGCCTAAAAATTCATTTCAGCTCACATGATCTGATCAAACTGGCACTGGCGAGATACTGTATTTACAAAAGCGTAGATAAAGGTGGGGTATAGTAACGAGAACATTCTGTTATCCCATTACGAGATACGTCGCTCGCTTCCGGTCGCAATTACGGCTGTCGGCGAAGAGGACTTATGCAAATAGGACTGTTAGCAACCGGCAGAATGTAAACTGGCCGAGCGAGTGTGGGAATCGATCTTCGATGTAAAGTCATACAGGCTTGTACAGAACGACTGCAGAATGTGTAAGGTCGTGTACCTTGAAAATTAGAAATATTTGGCTGGCTTTAAGTATTTCTCATATGAATCACCAGTTTTTATGCGTGTTTAGTTTTAGGGGAAATATTCATGCCTAAAATTATCACTTGAACTCGCTGACTAAAGGTAGAAAAGACTCGATGTTTGTAATTAATATCTCCATATTTGTGAGTGTGTGTGTGTGTGTGTGTGTGTGGGTGTGTGTGTGTGTGTGTGTGTGTGTGGTTGTGTGTGTGTGTGTGTGTGTGTGTGTGTGTGTGTGTGTGTGTGTGTGTGTGTGTGTGTGTGTGTGTGTGTGTGTGTGTGTGTGTGTGTGTGTGGGTGTGGGTGTTTGTGTGTGTGTGTGTGGGGGGGGGGTGTGTTTGTGGGTGTGTGTGTGTGTGTTGTGTGTGTGTGTGTGTGTGTGTGTGTGTGTGTGTGTGTGTGTGTGTGTGTGTGTGTGGGTGTGTGGGTGTGTGTGTGTGTGGGTGTGTGTGTGTGTGTGTGTGTGTGTGTGTGTGTGTGTGTGTGTGCGTGTGTGTGTGTGTGTGTGTGTGTGTGTGTGTGTGTGTGTATGTGTGAAAACATTGTAACTTCTATATTGTAAAAAAAACTAGCTAAGAATTCTGTTCAGATTTTGGTAATGACAAGGGTTAACTTAACAAAGGATTTTGCTTACACATTGATGAGGACTTAACTTAACTTAGGCCCAACAGAAGTAGCTCAGTTGACAGGATAAGGCGAGTGGCATGATACGTGAAACTAGGATGCCTATCTCTACATTATATGTTTGCCCATCTCTACCCCTATGTTTTTCTATCTCTACATTCTATGTTCGCCCATATCTGTATTCTATGTTTGCTAATATCTACACTCTAATTAGCGTATCTCTTAATTCTATGTATGCCTATGTCTACATTTTATGTTTCCCCATCCCTGCATTCTATGTTTGCCGATCTGTGCATTTATGTTTTCCTGTTTCTGCATTCTATGTTTCACCTTTCTTGCATTTTATGTTTGCCTATCTCTGCATTTATGTTTGCCTATTTCTGAATTCTATTTTTGCCAATCTATGCATTCTATGTTTACCTATGTCTGCATTCTATGTTTCCCCATTCTTGCATTTTATGTTTGCCTATCTCTGCATTTATGTTTGCCTATTTCTGCATTCTATGTTTACCAATGTCTGCATTCTATGTTTGCCTATGTCTGCATTCTGTTTGCCTAGCTATGTATTGTATGTGCGCATATCTCTGCTTTCTATGTTTGCCTATGTCTGCATTTTGTTTGCCTAGCTATGTATTGTATGTGCGCATATCTCTGCATTATTAGTTTGATAGATAATTCCGCGATTAAAGAAGAGATAGATAAAATTCTTCTTGATTTATTAATTATGGATTGATCTATTTGTCGTCTGTTCCGTCTGCGTTTGTACTATTTTCTAAATACAGTATTTAATATTCGTCACATGCTCTGATAGTTTCGTTGTCCCCTAAGTTTATTTATAAGGCCCACTTTTCAAATTCATTTTTCAACATACGAGTATATATTCGAAACCTTCTTTTCAATTTGCACAAATCTCCTAATAGTCCGCTAACTGCTGTTTATACAAACCAGTATCATCTTCAATTTTAGTCCCCTTCCGTTTCCACAGCGTAAGCGCTTTTACCACGTATATTTAAAACCCGGCGAGAGTCGCTTGAAAAAAAATTCCGCCGCCAGTAAGTTCGTGGGTTCTTTCGAGACCAGTGGTCATGGGTCGTCTGCGGTTTTGTAGAAGCGCGCGTCTCGCTCATAATCTGTTACGAAACTATCCCAACCGTATCGGTGATCATTGCTCGTAGGACCTGCCATCTCTAAAACAACCTGTTGTTCTTTTTCTCAATTTTTTAATTTTTGCTTGTTTGTTTTGTGTCTAATTATTCTTCAGTAAATCCTATATATTGTACTTATAGCTAATATAATTATTGTCTTACATTTTTTGTATTTAGAAGTAATATATGCCATTTTCCACTCTTCCAACATTCTTGTACAAAAACTAAACGTTAGTAATCCTAAAAATGGTGTATAGGGGTGTGACAATGTGGCATCTAGTCTTTGACAGGTGTTGTGAAATAGTCAGAACCCATTGTAAAGTTCAGTGTCAACGCATTTAATGGGCCGTTAAAACAATTTGTGCACTTTTGGTATTCAAAGTTTACAACCCTCGCGAGACCCATTAGCATTTCCTGTATATACCGGAGCCGTGACTGTAATATTGCTCGGTTCCACTCCAATTGAACGAATATTTTGAGCCTTTTTATATGGGAACGTGACGTAAAGTACTTCCTGTGGTATTTTACCAATACATAAATAACTATTGGCTTCAAACACTGGAGCTAAAGTTCAACACCGTAAAGCAGTTCAGTTATAAACAACCCCAATATACTTCCACAGCCACACAGAATCATGTAGATTTTATTATTAGGCTACTACTAAAAGAAACTGCAGCAAAAAGCGCTGAAATAAGAATTGTATGATCATAAAAGTCGAAAGTTTTTAATAAAAACCTGCAAAATAAAATAAACAGAAATGAAAGAGCTAATAAATACAACGTGGATTCAAGAAATAGTGTTCCTAGAAAAAACAGTACTAAAACATCGTTGAGGCGATAGGGTTCTTGGAAAATACAATACTCGTACATCGACGAACCAATAGGGTTCCTGTAAAATACAATACTCATACATCGACGAACCAATAGGGTTCCTGTAAAATACAATACTCATACATTGTCGAGACAATAGGGTTCCCGGAAAATATATTACTCTTGCATTTTCGAGACAATAGGGTTCCTGGAAAATACAACTGTAACACATCGACGAACCAATAGCGTTCCTGGAAAATACAATAGTCATACATTGTCGAGAGAATTGGGTTCCTGGAAAATACAATAGTCATACATCGACGAACCAATAGGGTTCTGGAAAATACAATAGTCATACATCGACGAACCAATAGGGTTCCTGGAAAAAACAATACTCATACAATGTCGAGACAATATGGTTCCTGGAAAATACAATAGTCATACATCGACGATATGAATGTAATCAGCAATAGTTATGTATTGATATGCAGAATTATGATGATCGTAACATTATGCTTATTATTATAACATTATGACAGTTGGGCACCTAAATAAAAGTAGGTCTACTAAAATTAAAAGCTTTATGGATGCAACCAATTATTTGAAATGAAATAAACACATAATTTTGTTGCAATATTAAACTGTGTATGCGTTTCCATCTTACCCGGACCACTATTCCAGCAGTCACTGAGACCCCGGACTTACCGTTTGCGCAAGAAATTAGTCCCCCGCTGGTAATCGCTACTTGTCGTCAATAAGCGAAACCTTTACAATAATACTTTCGTGATTTAGGAACGTATTAACTTGAGTTGTGTAAGAGAGAATCGAACGTAACATGGCGGCTAATGCCGGCGTCACGAGCGGCCGGACATTGTTTCGTAAATGACGCAGAATCGAGCCATAAGTCAGTTTTATTGGCGGCAATACAGATGGCGTCCGTCAGTTGACACAAGGCTTTCTGCAATCGATGTCGAGATTAGCGTTGATCTAAACGACATTAGTAACAATTGTTTGTACATCAGCGCAACGCAGGACTTTCACGAAAATATGGAGCACCTTGGGCAATATAGATCTAAATATACTTGGTCATATACAACAGGAAAAGTTGAGGATACCAGTAGAACATGCAATCCAAATGGTAGATGGAATCATGACTTCCGGTTAGTCTCCTTCATTCTTCCATTAGGCCTAGATTTAGCATCTGGTAACCATGCAATCATTCTGTAATTTTTTATCTCCAATCCCTTCTTTAACCCGATCCTCCTAGTAGATACGCCGATGTTGCCAAATTTTTTCTCTATTTCCAGAATCAGGAAATCATTATGTACTTTCCTTGCTTCTACTTAACTCCATTTAACCTTTGTTATCCTTTTCATTATAAAGTGATGTAACGAATAACTCTCTACGTCCTTCTTCGGGTAATCGATCCTGACTAAGGTGGTATAATTTGTCCTATTCCCCGTACCAGCAGATCAAAACTATCATCTCTTAATCCAACCTAACTCCATTTAACCTCTTTTATCCTTCTTCTTACAAAGAGGTTGTAACAGAAAGACATTTCCTTTCTCTGTAGATTGTAGGTCTCTGACCAGGAGATCAATATGACTTTTCCTTAACCCTACCTAATTTCATCTACACGTTTTTATCCTTCTTTTTCACAAAACGGGTAGACACCAGTCTATGACCCCGTTAGTGAGTAGATTTCAAGTAAACAGCCCAGTCACGAGATGTCCCATATTGATCTTTCCCTCATTGAGGTGCCTCTCACTGATCTGTCTCTCATTGAGGTGTGCTTCACTGATCTCTCCCATATTGATCTGCTCCTCACTGATCTGTCCCATATTGATCTGTCCCTCACTGATCTGTCCCATATTGATCTGCCCCTCACTGATCTGACCCATATTTATCTGATCCTCACTGATCTGTCCCTCATTGAACTGCCCCTCATTGATTTGTCCCTCATTGAGCTGCCCCTCATTGATCTGTCCTTCAATGATCTGCCCCTCATTGAGCTACCCTCATTGACTTGTCCCTCATTGAGCTGCTCCTCATTGATCTGTCCTTCAATGATCTTACCCTCATTGAGCTGCCCACATTGATCAGTCCCTCATGGATCTGCCCTTCTTTCATCTTCCTCTCATTGAATTGCCCCCCATTTATTTGTCTTTCATTGATATGCCCCTCATTGATCAGTCCCTCCAATGAATTTTGACTATGTTTTAGGGGGCATAGTTCTTAGAGGCACTCTATCACTACTTTCATTTAATATTTTACATAAATTGCTAAAATAGGATTTATAGTTCAGCATGATGAAAGGGAACCACGACCCCCCGTGCCGGGATCTCTTGTGTTGGGACGCGACGATAGCGGGAGGTTCTTCATCAAAAGCTATGCGTCAATTCTCTTGTAAGGGAAAATTACATTTCAGGAGTTTATTGGAAAATACCATTGGAAACCCTGACCGCTGTCTGAGGTCTTTGACGTGTGGTTTGGCGCGTCGCTTTGATTCAAACCGTCTGTAACATCTGCGCTTCTGAATTATTGGGAATTTCTGTCACGAAGATGTATTGCTTTGACTCGACTTTTAGCCACTGAAGGCGAGAAATGCAAGCCTCACGAAAGTCTCTTTCCTAGCACTTGTCTCTTGAATGTAAACAGTAATGTAAAATTTATTTGTTTTCTTTCATATCCTTTGAAAGAGAATACTGATTTGTTCGGTTATAAAGACTACTCCTCTGATGCCTTTAACGTAAAATTAATTACTTCTTACACACGCACACGGGCATTATATACATATATATATATATATATATTATTGTTGAAACAACTAATAAGATTATTCAAATAGAAGAATATTTACTAATTATAAATTAATAATAAATATTAATTATAAATATACAAGAACATTATATATATATATATATATATATATATATATATATATATATATATATATAATATGTTTTCTTGTATAATAATAAAAAACGACTAAGGTTATTCAAATACAAGAATTATTTAACAAATTTATATTTAAAGCTTTTCTTTGATAAACAGTAATATATAGTGTATATATATATATATATATATATATATATATATATATATATATATATATATTTTAAAACAACACAGGTTATTCAAATACAAGAATATTTATTATTTTATATCCAAAGCTTTTCGTTGGCAAACAGTACCAACATCATCAGGAATGAAAATTACAATAATGTAAGCTATATGTTTTCGTAGAAAACATATGTTTTAGGCCTATAGCTTACATTATTGTAATTTTCATTCCTGTTGATGTTGGTACTGTTTGCCAACGAAAAGCTTTGGATATAAAATAATAAATATTCTTGTATTTGAACAACCTGTGTTGTTTTAAATTATTAAACAAGAAAACGTATTTTATATTTATATATATATATATATATATATATATATATATATATATATATATATATATATATATATATATTGATATTGATATTTTACGATATCCATTGTTTTTCCGTTGCACTGACTTTATGAAGTTAATATATTACTATTGTAAGTAATTTTATCCACCATTAAGTGCAATGAGTTTACCTTCGACAATGGTCAAGTGACCGAAAGGCGCCTCATCACTCAAGGTAAAATCATTGCACTTAATGGTGGATAAAATTACTTACAATAGTAATATATTAACCTCATATATATATATATATATGATATTTTGATATATATATATATCATATATATGATATATGATATATTTATATATATATAAAGAGAAAAGTTAGCTACCTAATCCTCGACATTGTTGCTAATTATCAGCTATCACTTGACTGCCAGACCCTCCCTTCACATTAACTTTAGCACTCCCTGTCTACATGTCTGTGTATGTGTACGTTAATAATAACACTACTGCGCGATTGATAGACTATGAAAGTAAATAAATATGCCTACCTTTTACGTTTTGTTGAACAAACTGTAATGATGTCTAATATACAATACAAAACACATCCACCACAATAATGTTTTCATTAACCTTTTGTGCATTTCGATTTTGCAACCATTCTTAATGGCAATAAAGTATTAACTGCACATTGTTGACAAAAAAACTATGTCGATGGTTGCTTTTCTTCCGAAAGGTACAAGAAATAAAAAATGATTATACTTAAAGGATGTTTGTGTTATTAATCAACTAAATATCTGTTTGATTCTTTAACTGAACTTTGATTAATAATTTGTCTGTTGAGTGATTGGCTGCCAGAAAAAGTTACCGATTCTACGTCGATATTACAACCTAAATTATTTAAAATAAGTTTTTCCTTTAGGTTGTATTTAATTACCTGACCTTCCTTTAGTCACAACTTCAGGTTTCTAAATAATTAACAATCATATTTAACATCACTAGCATTTATTCCTATGACAGGAATTATTTAATTAATACATACTATACCAAATTACCAAAGATTGATTGCTTAACTAATATTACAATTACTAAAAAAAGGTGGATTCTTGAGGCTTTAGGTTTTAATACAATAAAGTTTAATAATTTAAGTGTTTTTTGCTCTTTCTTTCGGGTCGATATTACGGATTTTTTATAAATTAGAAAGTGGGAAAAAAACTAATTAATATTTTATACCAATGATTTTAAAATTGTTCTGAATTTACTAAATTTATAAGGCTCTGTTGGATAAATCTAATGTAAGAAGAAAGTACTTATTGTTTGTTGAGTTCCTGGGCTTTGCTGCACTTTTTCACATAACTAACTTACTTCCCTAATTCTTTACTAAATCATTTACGGCGCTGTTTTAATTCTTACACATAAAATAAAACATACAATTCTCTTAGTTCTATTAAACAAATTTACGTCTTTTTAACATTGCTTACACTTGGTACACCCCCCCCCCCCCCAATACGTCTGCCCTCTTCTTTGATTCAAAGACTTGATATTAAGTAAATCGAATGATTCAATGATTGAATATCCGTGATTGATTTTTCGAAAGCTATGTAATTACTCCATTGATTGGCTGACTGTTGGATTATCTCACTAAATTAATAATAATTACTAATTGCTTTATGAATTGTAGTTATTCGATTAATTTACTGGTAAACTGACAGATTACCTAGAAATCCTAGGTACCTACCAACTAGACAATGTTAGGTTAGTTTTATGTTACTAGAAGAAAAGTACTAATTGCATTACAAAATAATTGCAATTAATCGATTGGTTCACTGATTTACTATTACTTTACTGAACGAAACATTAATAAGGAAAAGATTAGTAATTATTGGACTTCGCACAAACAAATTAGCATACATTTTCTACGTAATAATACTGCTACTAATAATAATTATTGAACAACAGCGATTAGATAAAATGTTATCATTCTTTTAAAGTTTGTCGTACATAGCCCCAGGAGTTGGAGGGATCTTAGCTGATAATTAGCGGCCAATGTAGAGCCTATATTTCGTATATTTGTCTGCGTATATAGTTCGAACATTCGGCAAATTCAAACCTTACATTTGGTGGCAACTTTAGTCCTGACAATTGGAGATAACCGTAAGTTAGTTCCTACATATGGCAAGAAAATAGTTTAGCCAGTAACTTTATTACCAACAGACGATTGATGACAAATATTGTGCGGTTGTTGGCGGAAACTGTAGTGCTGACATTCGGTGACAAACACAGACCAAACATTTACCGGCAACTATAGTGTTGACATTCGGCATGAACTAAAGTCCGGACGTTTGGCGGTAATTATATTATCAAGATTCGGCAACAGAAATGGTTCAAAGATTTGGCGGAAACTGTAGTGCTGTCATCCGACGACAAATATAGTCGAAACATTTGGCGGTAACTATAGTATCAACATTGGGCGACAAATATAGTTCGGACATTTGGCGGCAATTATATTATCAATATTTGGAACATATATGGTTCAAACACCTGGTGGAAACGGTAGTGCTGACATTCGGTGACAAACACAGTGCAAACATTTGCCGGCAACTATAGTGCTGACATTCGGCATGAACTATAGTCCGGACGTTTGGCGGTAATTATATTATCAAGATTCGGCAACAGAAATGGTTCAAAGATTTGGCGGAAACTGTAGTGCTGTCATCCGACGACAAATATAGTCGAAACATTTGGCGGTAACTATAGTATCAACATTGGGCGACAAATATAGTTCGAACATGTGGTGGCAATTATATTATCAATATTTGGAACATATATGGTTCAAACACCTGGTGGAAACGGTAGTGCTGACATTCGGTGACAAACACAGTGCAAACATTTGCCGGCAACTATAGTGCTGACATTCGGCATGAACTATAGTCCGGACGTTTGGCGGTAATTATATTATCAAGATTCGGCAACAGAAATGGTTCAAAGATTTGGCGGAAACTGTAGTGCTGTCATCCGACGACAAATATAGTCGAAACATTTGGCGGTAACTATAGTATCAACATTGGGCGACAAATATAGTTCGGGCATTTGGTGGCAATTATATTATCAACATTTGGAACAAATATGGTTCAAACACCTGGTGGAAACGGTAGTGCTGACATTCGGTGACAAACACAGTGCAAACATTTGCCGGCAACTATAGTGCTGACATTCGGCATGAACTATAGTCCGGACATTTGGCGGCAATTACATTATCAAAATTTGGAACAAATATGGTTCAAACACCTGGTGGAAACGGTAGTGCTGACATTCGGTGACAAACACAGTGCAAACATTTGCCGGCAACTATAGTGCTGACATTCGGCATGAACTATAGTCCGGACATTTGGCGGCAATTACATTATCAAAATTTGGAACAAATATGGTTCAAACACCTGGTGGAAACTGTAGTGCTGACATTCGGCGATAAATTTAGTTCGGATATTTGGCGGCAATTATATTATCAAGATTCGGTAATAGAAATGGTTCAGAGATTTGGCGGAAACTGTAATGCTGACATCCAATGACAAATATAATCAA
>JBAIZL010000005.1:223166101-223181101 GCA_036971475.1 Prosapia bicincta
ACGAATTTGTGTAAAAGAAATATATACATTGTCGGATAGCATGAAGGGTTTTTCATCAGGGTAAGCTAGTTTTTGTAACAGAAATATAGATTGTCTGATAACACCAAGTTTTTTCCATCAGGGTAAAGCTAGTTTTTGTAACAGAAATATGCATTGTCAGAGAGCATGAACTGTTTTCCTTCAGGGTAATGGAATTTGTGTAACAGAAATATACATTGCCGGATAGCATGACGGGTTTTTCAGAAATATACATTGACAAATAGCTTGAAAGGTTTTCTATCGGTATAAGCGAGTTTGTGTAGCAGATATATAAATTGTCGGATAGCATGAAGGGTTTTCCTTCAGGGTAAGCGAGTTTGTATAACAAGATACTTTGTATTTAGTTGTACTTGTCATGTTTGTAGAACAGATTTTCCCTGCTATTTTCGTCCAGTGGCATTATTAGTTTCTTGTCCCTTTTTATAATAAATTACATTACCAATACAATTATAGTTTCTAATAAAAAAAAACCATTACGTCATGTTTCATTCTGTCGGATAGGTGTATTTATTTATAAAGATATTACGTTTGGCGCGAGGCTCATAGCATAACGAACATGACAGACTGAGTTGTAGACGTGCAGGATGACCGAGACGTGGGACAAAGTTCAAGGTGTAACTATGTAGGTAGTTGGCAACACTACAGTACCACGCGCTCGTATAATCCGTGGTTGCAATAAAAGAAACGGACGCGCCGACACGCAATCCTGGACGGCTCGTAAGAGAAAGTATTAATTTTGTGCGCGATAAATCACGCGTAGAAATATTAGCTGCTTTTAAATATCTTTTTAAATTCTAATTCCTAAGGCGTAAGAAGATCAAGGAAAAGTGCACTTTTAGGATCAGATAAACTGGCTATTGTTAAATAACCCTCTCATAGCTCGTCCGATTTGCCCGCACTGAACATCAAGATTTCGGAGTCGTACCTCAAGCCTTTTCATCGCTTTCAAGCCCTTTATTCTAACCATTTGAAAAAAAATTTTCATTTTCCATTTGTACGAATTTTCTTTAAATCTCCATTTTTTGCGCCATTCTGTTTGGAAATAGTTTTCCTGTTTGACAAATAGCACTTTTTATTAGTTTTCAGCCAGTATGTCATTATCTATGGATAATAGGGGCGAATTGTGAATGAGTGAAGGAATTAGGTAGGAACATGCAAGTCCCTGCTAGGCGTAATCGTACCTCCAGGTGTGCAGGGAGGCGTGCCTAAAGTAGACCAACTCCCTATTGGGATCACCATCCCCTTGTAAGAAAAGGAGGTAGTTGAGGATAGAACATTATTATCCCATGGTACCTAAGTATTCCACTTATTCTCATAATAGGTTAAAATTCAGGTATCTAGTGGGGGGGGGGCGAGGGGATCGTACCTGAAGTAGATCTATTCTCTATTGGGACCATAAATTGGCGTCTACACGTTACACTTCGTAAGACGAAAGAGATAGAATTAGACAGAGAAATGAATGACCCCTGGTGCCCTAATAGAGAAAAATATGCTGTATCGTGAGTGGAATCGCTTACCTGATAAACACCTTCTCTCTATTGGGGTCACAAAGATGTAGTATATCTACTCATACGATTACTTACAAGGAAGGGTAGTTGGGATTAATTAGTTCTAAGGAAGTGGCATAATGAAAACCCTTGGTAGCGGAAATAGCCAAAATTATGACATAAAATGAGCAATGGTACTTACCTGAAATGAACCTTCTCTTTACTGGAGCAATAAATTGGTATCTGCTAGGATAAAAGAGGGTAGTTTGAATTAGGTAGGTCTAAGGAAAAGAGATAAGGTTCTGGGAATAAAAGGGAAATATGGTATAGGATGACCAACGCTAACCTCAAGTAAATCCTCCCACAACCGGGATAGAAGGTTATGTCTCTCGACTACCTACGTATCAATTCAGTATCAAGTTAGAATTCGAATTCCTTCTCTTAATTAAAGATTGTATAATTGTCTTGATAATTTCAAATAATTTTAAAATGATTTATTTTTCGTTTTTATTTATTTAAAAGTAAATGTATAATCATTAAAAACATCTTGGGGATTTAACAATCGATAAGCCTAATAACAGTGTGAGATCGCACATTATCTAACTATCTTCTCCGTTACGGACTATTAGCAAGGTATTTCGTATCTTATTTGCGACAGGTCTGAACAGTTAGGCAGATGATGATGTCGTGTCCATGACGGATCTTCTTCAGGCATGGGTAATAGCTCTAGATATCGTTACCAACAAAGTACCGAAACAAGAGTGTTTTTCTCACTTGCTCTGTCAATTTTCTATTAAAGTATCAGCTAAAGCAGAGGTGCACAACCCGTGGCCCCCGACATGGTTTCTTGTGGTCCGCGAGCCACTCTAAAATGTTGCTTGTGGATGTACGGAAATGTAATGCTATTCCATAGGGAAAGACATAAGCGAGCTCATTCTGTTCTTATGTAGGCCTACATTCTACAACCTATGCTGACGTGGTTATGGAAATCTTTAATCTTAATGTACTCTATGTGTACGTGAATTAATTGATATTTTTCTTTCTTATCGTAGTATTAAGGTATTCGAGTTTAAAAATGGAGACTAGTTATGTGACTTAGCATTTTATGTCGATATTATGCATCATATGAACGAATTGAAAAACCAAACTTCAAGGCAAAGACAATTTAATTTTTATAAGTCTTATAAAAGCGTTTGAAAAGAAGTATAAGTGTATAGATGGGATGTACATTTACATTATAATTTAAAATATAGGCTATATTATCTAAAAGTTAACCACAACTAGATAAGACGTTTCCAATTGTTGAACTCAAGAAATTTTAATCCTGCGGCCCGGCTCGAGAAAAATGAACTCTTAATTGGGCCACCGTTCCAAAAAGGTTGAGCACCCCTGAGCTAAAGCATCCAATATTTATCGTAGCTCATGAGATGATGTAGGCGTTCTAGGTGTCTTATCTTAAACATCATTCCAACACCTTTCTCTTTAGCAAACCCGAGCATTACTTCTACGTGGTGATATGATCGGATAAGATATTCCGTGTGCTTATCTATAGAACCTCATTTTAAAGTCTTCAACATTTTTCATTATAGTTTCGGTCACTGTCCATCCTTCTGTGTAGGAGAATTGGAAACACATATTTGAAAAGTCTGACTTTAGAGGACGGGTCAAGCTTTTTGAGGTAAATATGCAGTTAAAGTAACTGGTGATGTTGTTTTCAGGTTAGTGTATAATTCTCCGTTCTTTAAATAACAGGCTTACTGCTGGTTGGTTTTTGCTTAGAAACATCCATTTAATTTTTGGGAAGTTTAGTTTTAGTGAAGTCTCTTTCTTCGAATTTAACTCCTCCTTGAGAATTAGTATCCTAAGTATACTTTATGCTATTAAGTGTAGCTTTAAGCTATTTAAAGTGTGGAACTATCTAAAATTATCACATATTTTTTTATTATTCACTACCCTAACTTCAGTTTGATAATTTTATGAAATATGAATACGGTCAAAGAATAGCACAAGGAAGAAGCAAGCTGGCTTTCCTTATGACGTAAACATCAGTGGCGTTTCGTTGCAGATGTATTGATTCCGCTTTGATCCTGTCACCAAATATCTTTATATACGAATCCGTTCACAATTTAAATTCAATTAACCGCTGCATTCAAACAGTGGGCAACGAAATGAGAATTCGTTCACTCGGCATTGCTATTGATTTCCGCGAGAGCGGACTGTGTTTAGTAATTTACGGGGCAGACACGACACGATTCCCTTCCCAAAGGTTTACACGATCAAATATTGAGCTGACATGTTCAGTTCTTCGCTGACGTGTATGAAAATTAATTATCGATATTCCACATCCACGGTCGATGAGAAAGCATTTTCAAAAAACTTCAGATAAGAAAATAAGACAGATTATAGTATTAATATCACACTAATATTTACGATAAATAATTGGATAGTTTAGTTACATCGCAAGATCGGTACGTGTGAAAGAGGTTAAGATAAGTATTTTTGCAAATATTCATCCGTAACATAGATTAGAGTATGAGATGTAATCTATGATATAGTACTGCTATGATGATTATCGATATATCGCATGCCCAGTCTATGTGAAGTCATAATTATGAAACTTCACAATAAGTCGAAATAACGCAATGTGACAGGTTTAATAGTGTGATGTGTACTGATGTTTGTGAAAATTAATTTGAGTCTCGATATATTCCAAATGAATATTGCTTTACATTACAAACAGTGACTCGTTAGTTCGGTGTTTCCTATAAACAAGTTACATAAACAATTTTTTAAAGTCAATTCGTACTAAAGTTAACAAAGAAAAACCTTTATTTAATGTATTTTTATTTTATAATTACAATTACTATAAATATGTATATACATGTCAGAATAACAATATTAAGGGGCAAAGTAGAAAGCGAATTTCCTTGCAGTTTTCCATGTTCCTTTCTATAAATGGTGTTGGAGTATTATTTTTATCTGTTACTTTTTTACACTTTCTTTTTTCGTCGCTTGCGTTGTGTTGTAGTTTCTTTTCGCTTTCCTTTCGCGTTGTCCGTTTATTAATGAAGGTTCGATACAGTTAATCTAGTTTGTTTCTTTATTGTATTCTTTTCATTCATTTATAATGCTAGAGACATTATTTATAATATTGTGGGGTAACCATGGCAACAATTTAAAGTTGTACAGTGAAGGTTTCAACGAAAACCAGATGGGAAAGGGGATTCATATATAACTATGATAAATATATTTTTAGTTATGGGAATGTCGGCTCAGTGCTAAAGAGCTAGACTTTGAATCCCAGTGACGATACTCAGTTCGAATCCGACCTAAACCCACCAATTTTTTATAATTAAATTATTGAACAAATATTTTTAAAAAACTGTACTAAAATCAATTATCGTTCACTATAGGTTTGAAAAAATATATTTGAACTTGATTGGATGAATAAAACTTATTTTACTAACGATTGAAAATTTGTACAAGATATATTTAAGAAGAGTGTGACCTAATAGAAAGAATTTAATAAAAAGTGTACGAAGTAGCTCCAAAGTTTTCATTTAATGAATTATTTAATACTAGAACTTTCAGTCATTAAAATTAAATATATTAAAAAAAACTTTTGGAGTTATCATAGGTTTGATGATTAATTTCAAAACAAGCATTGGAATATACATAATCTAGAATAATCTTTAATTTAATGGAGCTTTGATGGTCCCTTTTCCTATTGGTCCGCATGGTTGCTCCAGAAATTATGGGTTGCTCCAGCATGGTTGCTCCAGGTAAACCTTAGCATCTCGGTTACTCCAGATCCAACTTGGCAGCTTCGTTACTCCAGATCCAACTTAGAACCTCGGTTACTTCAGATCCAACTTGGCAGCTTGGTAACTCCAGATCCAACTTGGCACTTTTGTTACTCCAGATCCAACTTAGGACCTCGGTTACTCCAGATCCAACTTGGCAGCTTGGTAACTCCAGATCCAACTTATCAGCTTGGTTACTCCAGATCCAACTTGGCAGCTTGGTAACTCCAGATCCAACTTAGGACCTCGGTTACTCCAGATCCAACTTGGCAGCTTGGTAACTCCAGATCCAACTTAGCAGCTTGGTTACTCCATATCCAACTTAGCACATCAGTTACTCCAGATCCAACTTAGCAGCTTCGTTACTCCAGACAAAAAATTAGCAGCTTGGTTACCCCAGCTCCAACCTAGCACCTCGGTTACTCCAGATCCAACTTAGCAGCTTGGTAACTCCAGATCCAACCTAGAACCTGGGTTACTCCAGATCCAACTTAGCACCTCGGTTACTCTAGATCCAACTTAGCAACTAGGTTACTCCAGGTCCAACCTAGAACCTGGGTTAATCCAGATCCAACTTAGCACCTCGGTTACTCCAGATCCAACTTAGCAGCTTGGTAACTCCAGATCCAACCTAGAACCTGGGTTAATCCAGATCCAACTTAGCACCTCGGTTACTCTAGATCCAACTTAGCAACTAGGTTACTCCAGGTCCAACCTAGCAGCTAGGTTGATCCAGATCCAACTTAGTAAATCGGTTACTCCAGATCCAACTTAGCAGCTTGGTTACTCCATAACCAACTTAGCATCTCGGTTACTCCAGATCTAACTTAGAACCTCGGTTACTCCAGATCTAACTTAGCTCCTCGGTTACTCCAGATCCAACTTAGCAGCTTGGCTACTCCAGATCCAACTTAGCACATCAGTTACTCCAGACCAACTAACCTGGGTTACTGCAGATCCAACTTAGCACCTCGGTTACTCCAGATTCAACCTCTCAGTTTAGTTACTCCAAATAAAACTTAGAACCTCGGTTACTCCAGATCCAACTTAGCAGCTTGGTAATTCCAGGTCCAACCTAGCACCTCGGTTACTCCAGATCCAACTTAGCAGCTTGTTTACTCCAGATCCAGCTTAGCACATCAGTTACTCCAGACCAACTTAGCAGCTTGGTAACTCTAGATACAATCTAGAACCTGGGTTACTCCAGATCTAACTTAACACCTCGGTTACTCCAGATCCAACTTAGCAGCTTGGCTACTCCAGATCCAACTTAGCACATCAGTTACTCCAGACCAACTAACCTGGGTTACTGCAGATCCAACTTAGCACCTCGGTTACTCCAGATTCAACCTCTCAGTTGAGTTACTCCAAATAAAACTTAGAACCTCGGTTACTCCAGATCCAACTTAGCAGCTTGGCTACTCCATAACCAACTTAGCATCTCGGTTACTCCAGATCTAACTTAGAACCTCGGTTACTCCAGATCTAACTTAGCTCCTCGGTTACTCCAGATCCAACTTAGCAGCTTGGCTACTCCAGATCCAACTTAGCACATCAGTTACTCCAGACCAACTAACCTGGGTTACTGCAGATCCAACTTAGCACCTCGGTTACTCCAGATTCAACCTCTCAGTTTAGTTACTCCAAATAAAACTTAGAACCTCGGTTACTGCAGATCCAACTTAGCAGCTTGGTAATTCCAGGTCCAACCTAGCACCTCGGTTACTCCAGATCCAACTTAGCAGCTTGTTTACTCCAGATCCAGCTTAGCACATCAGTTACTCCAGACCAACTTAGCAGCTTGGTAACTCTAGATACAATCTAGAACCTGGGTTACTCCAGATCTAACTTAACACCTCGGTTACTCCAGATCCAACCTATCACCTTAGTTACTCCAAATCAAACTTAGAACCTCGGTTACTATAGATCCAACTAAGCAGCTCGGTTACTCCAGATCCAACTTAGCACATCAGCTACTCCAGATCCAACTTAGCAGCTTGGTAAGTCCAGATCCAAATTAGCAGTTTGGTTTCTTCAGTCCAAGTTTGAAGCTTGGTTGCTCCAGGTAAAAATGAGCAGACTTGTTGCTCCAGACCCCACTGTACTGCCTTATTGCTCCCAAACCCACTAACCAGCCCAGTTTCTCTCGATCCTAATGACCAGCCATGTTGCTCCCAATACATTTGTACAGCCGGGTTGCCTGGATTTTAAGGACAAACCTGGCTGATCCCAATCCTAAGGTGCTGGTCCTTCTAAGCAACTCATTTTCAATCAATCTAATTGCGCATCCTGATTGCCCTCACTGAGAAGTGTGATCGCTCTCGATTCTACTAAACAATGTAGTTGATCCCACTTAGCAAACCATTTGCTATGGATGATATCTCTCCAGATCATACTTAGCTTCCTGGTTACTCTCGATCCTACTGAGCAGCTTGTTTGCTAACGCGTTGATTCCTTTGAGTAACCTAACGAGAGCCCCGATAAGAGCCTATATTTTCTACGCTTTTCCAGAACTATTTGGGATCAGTGGAATCTTCCAAACGAGTCTGTTTCCGCAATGCTAAAACTATCCCTTAAGATTAGTCCGGTTCAGGTTTATCTACTTTTGATTGTCCCTACCCAAAGGCCTCATACTTGGAACTGGTTGCAGCCTCAGATTAGTCTAATCTGTTCACTAACTCTTGAGATCAGTAAAGATGATCAGAGAATTGAAATTTGACTTGTCACTGGTTTTATGTTTACTTCACTAGTTTTAAATTTACCTTGCTCTGCTTTCTCCTGTTATAACGTCGTTACAGACTGTTTTTAATGCAAGATTAACTCTTTTTTACCTTGCGAATTAATTTTTGTAATTATAATTCTATATTTCAGAACGCATTGCGATAGAAGTGTGTAAATGAAAGAATTACAGCAGTGTTTGTTCGCTTTGGTTTGTATTACAGCAATGTTGCACTTATCCTTGAAATAGAAAGCCGGAGTAATATCAAAGCCATTATGTTGAGTCATGCCTTACGACATGATCGGCCTAAGCTAACCACCAATACCGATAGATTGCGGTAGTAGTGTACTATATGACTTCCGTTGTGATGACCTTTGAAGCCGCAAGAAAATGTGACTAACTAGTCTGCCACTATTGACCCCTTTAGAGGCTACTTTCTTGTCTAAAGGCGAAGATAGAGTATTCAAGCTTGTGTCGTGTAGCACCTTATTATAATTAGGATATAGAATTGTGAGATGGTGAGAAACTAGATTGTTTCCTCAAAATAGAGCTACTCGCTACCCTATCAGGTAATAAAACTTCGTTGACACATGACTTGTTACCTGTAGGTACAGGCTATATTAAGGTTTTAGTATCAACGAAGAAGAGATGAGGGAGGTTTTTAATGAAAATAAAGAATTCTTACAAAAATATGTAAAGAGAAGACAATCTTTAAAAAAGGCACACGATCATAATGTATCGTCAAAATGACGACGCGAGCTCTGTTTCACTAAGGCGCATGCGCACTTTAGCGGCGAAACTGCTCATCTGACATCGGGAACTGTAGGTAGGAAGGTACTGAGAAGAAGAATGAGCGCGAACCGCTCATTTGTCAGATACATACATTTGTGAAATGATGCATCGTCATTTTGACGGGGTATAAGTGATCTACGATTAAAGAGTATGCTTTAGCAGTAGAATTATGATTGTATGTTGATAATTAATTCACGTTTTACTCACTAGTTCTGATTTATGAATTTACCACTTGAAATTTATTTCCTGTTTAGAGTATAATACAAGTAACATATGACTGGAGTAAATACTTTATTTCAAGGATGTAGATAATAAATGTTTTTATAAAATATAGATAATACAGCAATAATAGAAGTAATTAATGAAAGACACTTTTATTAGATGTTTACAGAAGAGAAATTTTGTCAAACTAGCTCATTTATAATTGGTTCTTTAAAATTATCTGACGCACGCAGGAAGTTTTCATTAACACAATTGGCATACAAACATATCACTCATTATCAATATATTGAATTAGTTGTAGTGAGATTTGTTTAGATATAAATGTATAACTGATAAAAACTATTGAGTAATAACATTTTAACTAATGTAGAATAAATAGTGTAAAATAATCTATGGGGTAAAACAGCTGTTTTACAACATAACCTATAAGAAAAATTCATCTGCTGTTTGAAGTTATAAGTTATTACTTAATTTAAGCTACAATTATTGTAGCCTATATACAGAGAAAAAGGAGGTTTTGCGCTCAAGTTCACAAGTGCTCCCCGAACAGTTTGTCTTTAAGTCTGACTGCAAGACCTTCTCACCTCCCCATCTCTCACGCGATAGAGTATTGTTAAGCCGTTCCCTCGGAACACACGACACCGACGCTCACAGTCCTTTTGTCCTTCTTTAGAGCATCCAGTTTCTCAGTCATACAGTACAGCCCGGGCGATAACACTTGCCTCGCTCTACGTCTATTATTAATACCTTCCCGGATGTAGAATCCATCGGTTCACACCGTTCCTAGATGTAAAGCAACGCTCTCTGTCTTACAGAACACTCAATAACGGTTCCAGCATTTTAGTTGCAAGTTTTGGTCGCATGACTACCAAGTACATAGCGACCTCGCTAACTCGAACCTGAAGTTCGACTAACAGAGGTTCGAGTTGTACTGAACCTGTACAGTTTTGGTAGCAGGCTAAACATTAGTTAAACTCAGTAGGACAATCCAGAGGGTTAGGGGTCAACCTGGTAACATTTTGAAAACTTGTACCACGGAAAATCTTATTTTATAGTTTTTTTGCATAAATCAAGCTGTTCTGCTAAAACATAGTATGAAATACATTTCTGTAAACCTTGAGTCAATCTATTATTCTAATTACCAATAATTAATAAGCAATAAATTTGTATCATAAAGTGAAATAAAATATCAACTTCTTATTTGTGTACTTACATAAATAAGTGCTTACATATAGAAATTATTATAAGTGTGTATATATATTTCAAAAACAACTGAGATTATTCAAATCTTATTTAGTTCATTTACCATAATCAAAATATTCAATAATCCTTAGGTGAAAACCTAATTACTCCACTAAATATCAAGAGATAAATTCATTAAATGCAACTTTACTATCAAAACTAACTTCTTTTTTTATTAAAATTGTATGAATACCAAATGTTTTCCTTATAATTATTAGAGACAGCATTGTTGAGTATTTACTTAAGAAATTGCATTACGAGATATTGCAACACGTTTTTAAACTGAAATGAAAAAGAATAATTGCAAGATAAGACATAATATGTATTATTTTAGAAAAATTAACATAGACAAAAACATAAATTATTCAATGTATTCGTGTGACAAACCGATATGTCTATCGTATTTTTCAAGGGCATGTCAATTATTTGAACAACGATCAAGCAATATGGTTAGAGGGATATACACATCCGAAATTCCTGTGGATAAATGTTGGCACCTTGCCAAAATAATCTACAGCATGAAACGAAATTCGATTATAATATAAATAGAAATTAAAGATTATACCTCTAAAAATAAGGAAATAATATTTTAAAAAAAGAAAAACCAGAACCGACTTAAAAAAAAGAACCCAAAATATAATTTTTACTCGGCGCCGCAATCATGCAGTATAGCTAATCCATCAAATCAGTTCCAAAGATTTTCGAAACAATCGACTTTTTGATTGGTTGATTTTCCATGACTAGTTATAGCGAACCATAGAGTCTTCTCATGAAACAAAAATTTCGTGTATTCTATATTATGATAATGTTCGGGACGATAATTGATCTTTGTTCTCGGCAAAGATCATACAATATATGATTGCATATTTTTCGTCCAGATATGCAGATTGCGGACAATTCAACCTTCTTTGAATGCTTTACACGGAATGTGATTACTGTAGATGCTTATAGAAGTAAGAGATCATATCTCCTTAATCCTTTTACATCGTAAATTTTATAAATATCTTGTACTGTGTCTTTAAAATAAGTGTATGGAAGAAATGACTGAATAGCCTGTGTGTATATCATAATTTCTTAATTTATATTAAATTGTATATATTAATTTAAATTCTATGCCGACTTCCAGATTTTGTGGGAGGTAAGCTTATGGCAAATTATGTTTTCGCTGTCGGAATATTATTTTTTACTTTTCACTAAGTAATTTGTTTGAAGTTTGTTCTGTTAAAAAAAAATATTATCTTTATACATACATAGCGTTAGACTAATATTTTTGTTTGTTATTATATATTAGCTTTCTTTTTCTTTCGTTTCTAATTTTTGAAGTTGATGGTGATCTGTTATAACTTCTCATTATAGCCACCTCTTGTAATGCTTCTCCATTGCAAGAAATGTGTCTCTTATAATTTCATATAGCCTGTATTTTTAAATAATTGATTTCTAGCTATGGAAAAGTTGGTTGAGTGCCAAAGTGCTGGATTTGAAACATGTTGACTACATCAGTTCGAATTCGACCGAGACATCATCTTTTTAAAATTTTCATTATTGAATAAATGTTTGAAAAAACTATTAAAATCAATTGTCGAATGGATTAGTAACAACGTATTTTATAAACTATTGACAATTTGTGCAAGATTGAATGTAAAGAGAGTGTGAGTTAATATAAGGAATTGAATAAAGTACACAAATATTTACTAATAAGTTACATGTTCTGTAATAAAAATTGATCCCCTTCCAGATAGCTTAACTTCAGCGGCAAAACAACAGAAAAGACACTCTTTACAATTAACAACTGTTTAGTCTTTAGTATAATATTATCTTAACTGACAACAAATAATTAACAGAATTTATGTCTGTTTACTGTGTTGTAGCTCGTATTTTATATATTTAGGTATTTCTCCTCTATTCTGAATCTACTGTTGGTTTAAGAATTTCATTTTACAAAAATTTAAATTTTAGTAATTAGTTATTTTGTACTTGAGTCGAACTTAAAGGCGTTATTAGTTCTTCTCGTGCATTAGTTCGGATCCGGCGAGGTCCACGTGGTTTCCAAGAAGACGTAGGAACTTCTCCACTATCTCTTTAGCATCTTCTTCTGTTGCTCGTAGGCTTAGACTCACTCTCCGGCTCCCAGAACTTAACTGCCTTCCTTCCTCGACTACTTTATGGTTTCCAAGACGATGGAGGAACTTCTCCACTATCTCTTTAACATCTTCTGTGGCTCGTAGGCGTAGACTCCCTCTCCGGCTCCCAGAACTTAACTGCCTTCCTTCCTCGACTACTTTATGGTTTCCAAGACAATGGCGGAACTTCTCCAGCATCTCTTTAACATCTTCTTCTGTTGCTCGTAGGCTTAGACTCACTCTCCGGCTCCCAGAACTTAACTGCCTTCCTTCCTCGACTACTTTATGGTTTCCAAGACAATGGCGGAACTTCTCCAGCATCTCTTTAACATCTTCTTCTGTGGCTCGTAGGCGTAGACTCCCTCTCCGGCTCCCAGAACGTAACTGTCTTCCCTCCTCGACTACTTTATGCTCCTCTCTTTCGTCACCTCCCTTCTCCCTGTCTTGTCCCCATTATTATTTCCCTTTTCTTATTTCAACAAATACTAGCTTGTTTTCCATTTGTTGTCTTGGTCAAACGAAAACTCTTTATACTTTTGCAAGCACCTGATTTTGGAAATTATGTTTTCCCCGAAAACTCTACTTTAGGAACTGCCCGTGCTTGTAGGCTTGCTCCTTATTAATATATCTGTTAGTTTATTTTCAGGGGGCCATTAATTTTTCTATGAATTTAAATGCCATTGTTTCTTTGTTAATTACCTTACACATTAATCCCTTACCTACAGTTTTACAATAGTTGCATTATTTACCCTAGATTGTCTTACAAAAGTATGTTCACAAAGTGCTTATTCCTCACCAGCAATATTTGGACATAGCTTTTCTTTGTAATGCATACTAGAATATTAAATAATTATTAAAAATGTATTTTACTACTTTAGTTACATTATTTTATAGTGTATATAGTGTATTGAGATTTATTTTAAAACAAAAGTAAAACAATTGGTCTGGTATACAGAGAAAGTCAATACGTGATCGTTGCCGTAAGGAGACGTACAAGTTAGTTAAATAGGATATCCGTCTTACCTCAGGTTAAAACTTTCAAGTGTGAAGCATTATGCAGGGTCTGGCAATAAAACCTCCCTAATTTTGAAAGGTAGTTACAAAAAAATAATAAGACAGATACCTTTGTTGGTGAACAATGAATAATATACCATTTTACATTACTTCGTATTAAAAATCATACCCACTAAATGACGTCCGCCATTCTTGATACATTGACGAAGTCTTCCCCAGAAGTTCTTCATAGGTTTTTGTGTCATTTCTCTTGGAATGGCTGCCACTTCCTGGGTGATTGCTTCTTAAAGTGCTTGCAGATTTGTGGGACGATGTTTGTACATTTCAGCCTTTATGTGTCCCCAAAAGAAAAAATCACAAAGTGATAAATCAGGCGATCTTGGGGCCAGGCAATGTCCCCTCGCAAAGAGACAATAAGTCCAAGAGCCAACTCCCTCAACATTTCCATAGAACGCCGAGAAGTGTGAGATGTGGCTCCGTCTTGCTGGAAGCATACCACTCCCTCTTCATGGTATACTACGAACTGGTTTAGACGACGTCGGAAGAAGGTCTCTACCATGTGACAATAACGATTCGAACTAACCGTTATCGTTTGGCCACCTTCTTGGATAAAATACGGTCCCCACATTAAACATTCGGCAATGGCACACCAAACTTTCACATGAGGGCTGTGTAGTGGTTGCTGATGAAGTTCCTAAGGGTTCTATGCAGCCCAGTGTTTGTTTACAGTTCCTGATAAGTGGAAATGGGCTTCATCCTAAGAAATAAACAAAGCACCAGGGCCAATGTTCTGAAGGATTTCCTCACACACAGCTCTGCGAGTTTCAAAATCGTTCTCAGTTAGGGTAAATCCGGGAGACATGGCGCACATTTTTAAATATTTATATTCACAGTTTCATGATGCAGACAAAATACTTCTAAGTATGTCTAGCTATAATAAATTAAGCACTAACAAAATCTCACGCCTTAATCTTATACCACTTGAGTGATGGAATTTGTTTTGTAAACCATTACCTCGCGGCGTCTAACCCGCATGCTATGGGTGATACGCCGCATTCCAAAAACAAACTGAAACCTGGTAAAGCAGGTCTCAAATTTCTGAATACGTTTCAATACATAAAATATAAAGTGATTGCACCTATTTAGAGAAAAATAAATAACACAACTGACCAATTATGATCGAATTAGGTGGGCTAAAATTAATCTCACATAGATAAAAACACAAAAATGTAATTAAGTTTACCTTGAGTAACAAAAATAAAATTTACTTTAAATAATAAACTACGATAACTTATAAGTATGCTGATGGTGACCTCTACACCAAATTACACAACTTAGGCCTAAATGAAAATCTATCAGTTAATGGCTGCGTAACCATCACTTTGAATGAGTGCAAATTAAGCTCTCTATGGGGAATTCTTCTTACACTCCTTGGGGATTGTTGGACGGACGCTCTCGCATTTTCCGGCGTTGTTGCAGTCCGAAGTCGGCGAGTAGGTTTTCTTTTTCGTGCTGAGCCTGTTTGTATAAGGTTTGACACCCACAGTTGAATAGTTTTACTA